>JASGCC010002637.1:0-27496 GCA_030067915.1 Hydractinia echinata
AATCAGTTCAATTAAGTCCCACAGTCAATCGTTTCACTGTTAAAGCGATGCAACCTAGTAATATCAGAAAAATATCGCTAAATACATGTTGGTACGAATATGTGACGCAACCGTTGTAACTCAAACGGACTGATACCGTTAGAAAGTCAATGAAATGTAGTTTTTGAAACTGTCTCTATTTCTTCAGCGCGCTAACGGCTAGGATTGGTCCCACAGTAAAAAATGACTTATTTATCTAAATTTTTAAATAAAGCGCTACACAGCGCCCAGTGTAATCGCTGAGTTCCAGCAATCATGTCAAATTAAGAAGAATGTTATTTCTTGGAGTCCAATTGTCTCATTTATCACATTTATAAGGTCAAAGTCCAAAATCAGTTCAATTAAGTCCCACAGTCAATCGTTTCACTGTTAAAAGCGATGCAACCTAGTAATATCAGAAAAATATCGCTAAATACATGTTGGTACGAATATGTGACGCAACCGTTGTAACTCAAACGGACTGATACCGTTAGAAAGTCAATGAAATGTAGTTTTTGAAACTGTCTCTATTTCTTCAGCGCGCGCTAACGGCTAGGATTGGTCCCACAGTAAAAAATGACTTATTTATCTAAATTTTTAAATAAAGCGCTACCACAGCGCCCAGTGTAATCGCTGAGTTCCAGCAATCATGTCAAATTAAGAAGAATGTTATTTCTTGGAGTCCAATTGTCTCATTTATCACATTTATAAGGTCAAAGTCCAAAATCAGTTCAATTAAGTCCCACAGTCAATCGTTTCACTGTTAAAAGCGATGCAACCTAGTAATATCAGAAAAATATCGCTAAATACATGTTGGTACGAATATGTGACGCAACCGTTGTAACTCAAACGGACTGATACCGTTAGAAAGTCAATGAAATGTAGTTTTTGAAACTGTCTCTATTTCTTCAGCGCGCGCTAACGGCTAGGATTGGTCCCACAGTAAAAAATGACTTATTTATCTAAATTTTTAAATAAAGCGCTACCACAGCGCCCAGTGTAATGCTGAGTTCCAGCAATCATGTCAAATTAAGAAGAATGTTATTTCTTGGAGTCCAATTGTCTCATTTATCACATTTATAAGGTCAAAGTCCAAAATCAGTTCAATTAAGTCCCACAGTCAATCGTTTCACTGTTAAAAGCGATGCAACCTAGTAATATCAGAAAAATATCGCTAAATACATGTTGGTACGAATATGTGACGCAACCGTTGTAACTCAAACGGACTGATACCGTTAGAAAGTCAATGAAATGTAGTTTTTGAAACTGTCTCTATTTCTTCAGCGCGCGCTAACGGCTAGGATTGGTCCCACAGTAAAAAATGACTTATTTATCTAAATTTTTAAATAAAGCGCTACCACAGCGCCCAGTGTAATCGCTGAGTTCCAGCAATCATGTCAAATTAAGAAGAATGTTATTTCTTGGAGTCCAATTGTCTCATTTATCACATTTATAAGGTCAAAGTCCAAAATCAGTTCAATTAAGTCCCACAGTCAATCGTTTCACTGTTAAAAGCGATGCAACCTAGTAATATCAGAAAAATATCGCTAAATACATGTTGGTACGAATATGTGACGCAACCGTTGTAACTCAAACGGACTGATACCGTTAGAAAGTCAATGAAATGTAGTTTTTGAAACTGTCTCTATTTCTTCAGCGCGCGCTAACGGCTAGGATTGGTCCCACAGTAAAAAATGACTTATTTATCTAAATTTTTAAATAAAGCGCTACCACAGCGCCCAGTGTAATCGCTGAGTTCCAGCAATCATGTCAAATTAAGAAGAATGTTATTTCTTGGAGTCCAATTGTCTCATTTATCACATTTATAAGGTCAAAGTCCAAAATCAGTTCAATTAAGTCCCACAGTCAATCGTTTCACTGTTAAAAGCGATGCAACCTAGTAATATCAGAAAAATATCGCTAAATACATGTTGGTACGAATATGTGACGCAACCGTTGTAACTCAAACGGACTGATACCGTTAGAAAGTCAATGAAATGTAGTTTTTGAAACTGTCTCTATTTCTTCAGCGCGCGCTAACGGCTAGGATTGGTCCCACAGTAAAAAATGACTTATTTATCTAAATTTTTAAATAAAGCGCTACCACAGCGCCCAGTGTAATCGCTGAGTTCCAGCAATCATGTCAAATTAAGAAGAATGTTATTTCTTGGAGTCCAATTGTCTCATTTATCACATTTATAAGGTCAAAGTCCAAAATCAGTTCAATTAAGTCCCACAGTCAATCGTTTCACTGTTAAAAGCGATGCAACCTAGTAATATCAGAAAAATATCGCTAAATACATGTTGGTACGAATATGTGACGCAACCGTTGTAACTCAAACGGACTGATACCGTTAGAAAGTCAATGAAATGTAGTTTTTGAAACTGTCTCTATTTCTTCAGCGCGCGCTAACGGCTAGGATTGGTCCCACAGTAAAAAATGACTTATTTATCTAAATTTTTAAATAAAGCGCTACCACAGCGCCCAGTGTAATGCTGAGTTCCAGCAATCATGTCAAATTAAGAAGAATGTTATTTCTTGGAGTCCAATTGTCTCATTTATCACATTTATAAGGTCAAAGTCCAAAATCAGTTCAATTAAGTCCCACAGTCAATCGTTTCACTGTTAAAAGCGATGCAACCTAGTAATATCAGAAAAATATCGCTAAATACATGTTGGTACGAATATGTGACGCAACCGTTGTAACTCAAACGGACTGATACCGTTAGAAAGTCAATGAAATGTAGTTTTTGAAACTGTCTCTATTTCTTCAGCGCGCGCTAACGGCTAGGATTGGTCCCACAGTAAAAAATGACTTATTTATCTAAATTTTTAAATAAAGCGCTACCACAGCGCCCAGTGTAATGCTGAGTTCCAGCAATCATGTCAAATTAAGAAGAATGTTATTTCTTGGAGTCCAATTGTCTCATTTATCACATTTATAAGGTCAAAGTCCAAAATCAGTTCAATTAAGTCCCACAGTCAATCGTTTCACTGTTAAAAGCGATGCAACCTAGTAATATCAGAAAAATATCGCTAAATACATGTTGGTACGAATATGTGACGCAACCGTTGTAACTCAAACGGACTGATACCGTTAGAAAGTCAATGAAATGTAGTTTTTGAAACTGTCTCTATTTCTTCAGCGCGCGCTAACGGCTAGGATTGGTCCCACAGTAAAAAATGACTTATTTATCTAAATTTTTAAATAAAGCGCTACCACAGCGCCCAGTGTAATGCTGAGTTCCAGCAATCATGTCAAATTAAGAAGAATGTTATTTCTTGGAGTCCAATTGTCTCATTTATCACATTTATAAGGTCAAAGTCCAAAATCAGTTCAATTAAGTCCCACAGTCAATCGTTTCACTGTTAAAAGCGATGCAACCTAGTAATATCAGAAAAATATCGCTAAATACATGTTGGTACGAATATGTGACGCAACCGTTGTAACTCAAACGGACTGATACCGTTAGAAAGTCAATGAAATGTAGTTTTTGAAACTGTCTCTATTTCTTCAGCGCGCGCTAACGGCTAGGATTGGTCCCACAGTAAAAAATGACTTATTTATCTAAATTTTTAAATAAAGCGCTACCACAGCGCCCAGTGTAATGCTGAGTTCCAGCAATCATGTCAAATTAAGAAGAATGTTATTTCTTGGAGTCCAATTGTCTCATTTATCACATTTATAAGGTCAAAGTCCAAAATCAGTTCAATTAAGTCCCACAGTCAATCGTTTCACTGTTAAAAGCGATGCAACCTAGTAATATCAGAAAAATATCGCTAAATACATGTTGGTACGAATATGTGACGCAACCGTTGTAACTCAAACGGACTGATACCGTTAGAAAGTCAATGAAATGTAGTTTTTGAAACTGTCTCTATTTCTTCAGCGCGCGCTAACGGCTAGGATTGGTCCCACAGTAAAAAATGACTTATTTATCTAAATTTTTAAATAAAGCGCTACCACAGCGCCCAGTGTAATGCTGAGTTCCAGCAATCATGTCAAATTAAGAAGAATGTTATTTCTTGGAGTCCAATTGTCTCATTTATCACATTTATAAGGTCAAAGTCCAAAATCAGTTCAATTAAGTCCCACAGTCAATCGTTTCACTGTTAAAAGCGATGCAACCTAGTAATATCAGAAAAATATCGCTAAATACATGTTGGTACGAATATGTGACGCAACCGTTGTAACTCAAACGGACTGATACCGTTAGAAAGTCAATGAAATGTAGTTTTTGAAACTGTCTCTTTTCTTCGCGCGCTAACGGCTAGGATTGGTCCCACAGTAAAAAATGACTTATTTATCTAAATTTTTAAATAAAGCGCTACCACAGCGCCCAGTGTAATGCTGAGTTCCAGCAATCATGTCAAATTAAGAAGAATGTTATTTCTTGGAGTCCAATTGTCTCATTTATCACATTTATAAGGTCAAAGTCCAAAATCAGTTCAATTAAGTCCCACAGTCAATCGTTTCACTGTTAAAAGCGATGCAACCTAGTAATATCAGAAAAATATCGCTAAATACATGTTGGTACGAATATGTGACGCAACCGTTGTAACTCAAACGGACTGAT
This sequence comes from Hydractinia echinata, assembly GCA_030067915.1. Taxonomy (NCBI): domain Eukaryota; kingdom Metazoa; phylum Cnidaria; class Hydrozoa; order Anthoathecata; family Hydractiniidae; genus Hydractinia; species Hydractinia echinata. Next base: position 4,597 of record JASGCC010002637.1, read on the forward strand.
ACCGTTAGAAAGTCAATGAAATGTAGTTTTTGAAACTGTCTCTATTTCTTCAGCGCGCGCTAACGGCTAGGATTGGTCCCACAGTAAAAAATGACTTATTTATCTAAATTTTTAAATAAAGCGCTACCACAGCGCCCAGTGTAATGCTGAGTTCCAGCAATCATGTCAAATTAAGAAGAATGTTATTTCTTGGAGTCCAATTGTCTCATTTATCACATTTATAAGGTCAAAGTCCAAAATCAGTTCAATTAAGTCCCACAGTCAATCGTTTCACTGTTAAAAGCGATGCAACCTAGTAATATCAGAAAAATATCGCTAAATACATGTTGGTACGAATATGTGACGCAACCGTTGTAACTCAAACGGACTGATACCGTTAGAAAGTCAATGAAATGTAGTTTTTGAAACTGTCTCTATTTCTTCAGCGCGCGCTAACGGCTAGGATTGGTCCCACAGTAAAAAATGACTTATTTATCTAAATTTTTAAATAAAGCGCTACCACAGCGCCCAGTGTAATGCTGAGTTCCAGCAATCATGTCAAATTAAGAAGAATGTTATTTCTTGGAGTCCAATTGTCTCATTTATCACATTTATAAGGTCAAAGTCCAAAATCAGTTCAATTAAGTCCCACAGTCAATCGTTTCACTGTTAAAAGCGATGCAACCTAGTAATATCAGAAAAATATCGCTAAATACATGTTGGTACGAATATGTGACGCAACCGTTGTAACTCAAACGGACTGATACCGTTAGAAAGTCAATGAAATGTAGTTTTTGAAACTGTCTCTATTTCTTCAGCGCGCGCTAACGGCTAGGATTGGTCCCACAGTAAAAAATGACTTATTTATCTAAATTTTTAAATAAAGCGCTACCACAGCGCCCAGTGTAATCGCTGAGTTCCAGCAATCATGTCAAATTAAGAAGAATGTTATTTCTTGGAGTCCAATTGTCTCATTTATCACATTTATAAGGTCAAAGTCCAAAATCAGTTCAATTAAGTCCCACAGTCAATCGTTTCACTGTTAAAAGCGATGCAACCTAGTAATATCAGAAAAATATCGCTAAATACATGTTGGTACGAATATGTGACGCAACCGTTGTAACTCAAACGGACTGATACCGTTAGAAAGTCAATGAAATGTAGTTTTTGAAACTGTCTCTATTTCTTCAGCGCGCGCTAACGGCTAGGATTGGTCCCACAGTAAAAAATGACTTATTTATCTAAATTTTTAAATAAAGCGCTACCACAGCGCCCAGTGTAATGCTGAGTTCCAGCAATCATGTCAAATTAAGAAGAATGTTATTTCTTGGAGTCCAATTGTCTCATTTATCACATTTATAAGGTCAAAGTCCAAAATCAGTTCAATTAAGTCCCACAGTCAATCGTTTCACTGTTAAAAGCGATGCAACCTAGTAATATCAGAAAAATATCGCTAAATACATGTTGGTACGAATATGTGACGCAACCGTTGTAACTCAAACGGACTGATACCGTTAGAAAGTCAATGAAATGTAGTTTTTGAAACTGTCTCTATTTCTTCAGCGCGCGCTAACGGCTAGGATTGGTCCCACAGTAAAAAATGACTTATTTATCTAAATTTTTAAATAAAGCGCTACCACAGCGCCCAGTGTAATGCTGAGTTCCAGCAATCATGTCAAATTAAGAAGAATGTTATTTCTTGGAGTCCAATTGTCTCATTTATCACATTTATAAGGTCAAAGTCCAAAATCAGTTCAATTAAGTCCCACAGTCAATCGTTTCACTGTTAAAAGCGATGCAACCTAGTAATATCAGAAAAATATCGCTAAATACATGTTGGTACGAATATGTGACGCAACCGTTGTAACTCAAACGGACTGATACCGTTAGAAAGTCAATGAAATGTAGTTTTTGAAACTGTCTCTATTTCTTCAGCGCGCGCTAACGGCTAGGATTGGTCCCACAGTAAAAAATGACTTATTTATCTAAATTTTTAAATAAAGCGCTACCACAGCGCCCAGTGTAATGCTGAGTTCCAGCAATCATGTCAAATTAAGAAGAATGTTATTTCTTGGAGTCCAATTGTCTCATTTATCACATTTATAAGGTCAAAGTCCAAAATCAGTTCAATTAAGTCCCACAGTCAATCGTTTCACTGTTAAAAGCGATGCAACCTAGTAATATCAGAAAAATATCGCTAAATACATGTTGGTACGAATATGTGACGCAACCGTTGTAACTCAAACGGACTGATACCGTTAGAAAGTCAATGAAATGTAGTTTTTGAAACTGTCTCTATTTCTTCAGCGCGCGCTAACGGCTAGGATTGGTCCCACAGTAAAAAATGACTTATTTATCTAAATTTTTAAATAAAGCGCTACCACAGCGCCCAGTGTAATGCTGAGTTCCAGCAATCATGTCAAATTAAGAAGAATGTTATTTCTTGGAGTCCAATTGTCTCATTTATCACATTTATAAGGTCAAAGTCCAAAATCAGTTCAATTAAGTCCCACAGTCAATCGTTTCACTGTTAAAAGCGATGCAACCTAGTAATATCAGAAAAATATCGCTAAATACATGTTGGTACGAATATGTGACGCAACCGTTGTAACTCAAACGGACTGATACCGTTAGAAAGTCAATGAAATGTAGTTTTTGAAACTGTCTCTATTTCTTCAGCGCGCGCTAACGGCTAGGATTGGTCCCACAGTAAAAAATGACTTATTTATCTAAATTTTTAAATAAAGCGCTACCACAGCGCCCAGTGTAATGCTGAGTTCCAGCAATCATGTCAAATTAAGAAGAATGTTATTTCTTGGAGTCCAATTGTCTCATTTATCACATTTATAAGGTCAAAGTCCAAAATCAGTTCAATTAAGTCCCACAGTCAATCGTTTCACTGTTAAAAGCGATGCAACCTAGTAATATCAGAAAAATATCGCTAAATACATGTTGGTACGAATATGTGACGCAACCGTTGTAACTCAAACGGACTGATACCGTTAGAAAGTCAATGAAATGTAGTTTTTGAAACTGTCTCTATTTCTTCAGCGCGCGCTAACGGCTAGGATTGGTCCCACAGTAAAAAATGACTTATTTATCTAAATTTTTAAATAAAGCGCTACCACAGCGCCCAGTGTAATGCTGAGTTCCAGCAATCATGTCAAATTAAGAAGAATGTTATTTCTTGGAGTCCAATTGTCTCATTTATCACATTTATAAGGTCAAAGTCCAAAATCAGTTCAATTAAGTCCCACAGTCAATCGTTTCACTGTTAAAAGCGATGCAACCTAGTAATATCAGAAAAATATCGCTAAATACATGTTGGTACGAATATGTGACGCAACCGTTGTAACTCAAACGGACTGATACCGTTAGAAAGTCAATGAAATGTAGTTTTTGAAACTGTCTCTATTTCTTCAGCGCGCGCTAACGGCTAGGATTGGTCCCACAGTAAAAAATGACTTATTTATCTAAATTTTTAAATAAAGCGCTACCACAGCGCCCAGTGTAATGCTGAGTTCCAGCAATCATGTCAAATTAAGAAGAATGTTATTTCTTGGAGTCCAATTGTCTCATTTATCACATTTATAAGGTCAAAGTCCAAAATCAGTTCAATTAAGTCCCACAGTCAATCGTTTCACTGTTAAAAGCGATGCAACCTAGTAATATCAGAAAAATATCGCTAAATACATGTTGGTACGAATATGTGACGCAACCGTTGTAACTCAAACGGACTGATACCGTTAGAAAGTCAATGAAATGTAGTTTTTGAAACTGTCTCTATTTCTTCAGCGCGCGCTAACGGCTAGGATTGGTCCCACAGTAAAAAATGACTTATTTATCTAAATTTTTAAATAAAGCGCTACCACAGCGCCCAGTGTAATCGCTGAGTTCCAGCAATCATGTCAAATTAAGAAGAATGTTATTTCTTGGAGTCCAATTGTCTCATTTATCACATTTATAAGGTCAAAGTCCAAAATCAGTTCAATTAAGTCCCACAGTCAATCGTTTCACTGTTAAAAGCGATGCAACCTAGTAATATCAGAAAAATATCGCTAAATACATGTTGGTACGAATATGTGACGCAACCGTTGTAACTCAAACGGACTGATACCGTTAGAAAGTCAATGAAATGTAGTTTTTGAAACTGTCTCTATTTCTTCAGCGCGCGCTAACGGCTAGGATTGGTCCCACAGTAAAAAATGACTTATTTATCTAAATTTTTAAATAAAGCGCTACCACAGCGCCCAGTGTAATGCTGAGTTCCAGCAATCATGTCAAATTAAGAAGAATGTTATTTCTTGGAGTCCAATTGTCTCATTTATCACATTTATAAGGTCAAAGTCCAAAATCAGTTCAATTAAGTCCCACAGTCAATCGTTTCACTGTTAAAAGCGATGCAACCTAGTAATATCAGAAAAATATCGCTAAATACATGTTGGTACGAATATGTGACGCAACCGTTGTAACTCAAACGGACTGATACCGTTAGAAAGTCAATGAAATGTAGTTTTTGAAACTGTCTCTATTTCTTCAGCGCGCGCTAACGGCTAGGATTGGTCCCACAGTAAAAAATGACTTATTTATCTAAATTTTTAAATAAAGCGCTACCACAGCGCCCAGTGTAATGCTGAGTTCCAGCAATCATGTCAAATTAAGAAGAATGTTATTTCTTGGAGTCCAATTGTCTCATTTATCACATTTATAAGGTCAAAGTCCAAAATCAGTTCAATTAAGTCCCACAGTCAATCGTTTCACTGTTAAAAGCGATGCAACCTAGTAATATCAGAAAAATATCGCTAAATACATGTTGGTACGAATATGTGACGCAACCGTTGTAACTCAAACGGACTGATACCGTTAGAAAGTCAATGAAATGTAGTTTTTGAAACTGTCTCTATTTCTTCAGCGCGCGCTAACGGCTAGGATTGGTCCCACAGTAAAAAATGACTTATTTATCTAAATTTTTAAATAAAGCGCTACCACAGCGCCCAGTGTAATGCTGAGTTCCAGCAATCATGTCAAATTAAGAAGAATGTTATTTCTTGGAGTCCAATTGTCTCATTTATCACATTTATAAGGTCAAAGTCCAAAATCAGTTCAATTAAGTCCCACAGTCAATCGTTTCACTGTTAAAAGCGATGCAACCTAGTAATATCAGAAAAATATCGCTAAATACATGTTGGTACGAATATGTGACGCAACCGTTGTAACTCAAACGGACTGATACCGTTAGAAAGTCAATGAAATGTAGTTTTTGAAACTGTCTCTATTTCTTCAGCGCGCGCTAACGGCTAGGATTGGTCCCACAGTAAAAAATGACTTATTTATCTAAATTTTTAAATAAAGCGCTACCACAGCGCCCAGTGTAATCGCTGAGTTCCAGCAATCATGTCAAATTAAGAAGAATGTTATTTCTTGGAGTCCAATTGTCTCATTTATCACATTTATAAGGTCAAAGTCCAAAATCAGTTCAATTAAGTCCCACAGTCAATCGTTTCACTGTTAAAAGCGATGCAACCTAGTAATATCAGAAAAATATCGCTAAATACATGTTGGTACGAATATGTGACGCAACCGTTGTAACTCAAACGGACTGATACCGTTAGAAAGTCAATGAAATGTAGTTTTTGAAACTGTCTCTATTTCTTCAGCGCGCGCTAACGGCTAGGATTGGTCCCACAGTAAAATGACTTATTTATCTAAATTTTTAAATAAAGCGCTACCACAGCGCCCAGTGTACTGCTGAGTTCCAGCAATCATGTCAAATTAAGAAGAATGTTATTTCTTGGAGTCAATTGTCTCATTTATCACATTTATAAGGTCAAAGTCCAAAATCAGTTCAATTAAGTCCCACAGTCAATCGTTTCACTGTTAAAAGCGATGCAACCTAGTAATATCAGAAAAATATCGCTAAATACATGTTGGTACGAATATGTGACGCAACCGTTGTAACTCAAACGGACTGATACCGTTAGAAAGTCAATGAAATGTAGTTTTTGAAACTGTCTCTATTTCTTCAGCGCGCGCTAACGGCTAGGATTGATTCCACAGTAAAAATGACTTATTTATCTAAATTTTAAAATAAAGCGTTACCACAGCGCCCAGTGTAAATGCTGAGTTCCAGCAATCATGTCAAATTAAGAAGAATGTTATTTCTTGGAGTCCAATTGTCTCATTTATCACATTTATAAGGTCAAAGTCCAAAATCAGTTCAATTAAGTCCCACAGTCAATCGTTTCACTGTTAAAAGCGATGCAACCTAGTAATATCAGAAAAATATCGCTAAATACATGTTGGTACGAATATGTGACGCAACCGTTGTAACTCAAACGCGATTGATACCGTTAGAAAGTCAATGAAATGTAGTTTTTGAAACTGTCTCTATTTCTTCAGCGCGCGCAGTCAATCGTTTCACTGTTAAAAGCGATGCAACCTAGTAATATCAGAAAAATATCGCTAAATACATGTTCGTACGAATATGTACGCAACCGTTGTAACTCAAACGACTGATACCGTTAGAAAGTCAATGAAATGTAGTTTTGAAACTGTCTCTATTTCTTCAGCGCGTGCTAACGGCTAGGATTGTCCCACAGTAAAAAATGACTTATTTATCTAAATTTTTAAATAAAGCGCTACCACAGCGCCCAGTGTAATCTGAGTTCCGACAATCATGTCAAATTAAGAAGAATGTTATTTCTTGAGTCCAATTTCTCATTTATCACATTTATAAGTCAAAGTCCAAAATCAGTTCAATTAAGTCCCACAGTCAATCGTTTCACTGTTGAAAAGCGATGCAACCTAGTAATATCAGAAAAATATCGCTAAATACATGTTGGTACGAATATGTGACGCAACCGTTGTAACTCAAACGGACTGATACCGTTAGAAAGTCAATGAAATGAGTTTTTGAAACTGTCTCTATTTCTTCAGCGCGCGCTAAGGCTAGGATTGGTCCACAGTAAAAAATGACTTATTTATCTAAATTTTAAATAAAGCGCTACCACAGCGCCCAGTGTAATCGCTGAGTTCCAGCAATCATGTCAAATTAAGAAGAATGTTATTTCTTGGAGTCCAATGTGTTCATTTATCACATTTATAAGGTCAAAGTCCAAAATCAGTTCAATTAAGTCCCACAGTCAATCGTTTCACTGTTAAAAGCGATGAACCTAGTAATATCAGAAAAATATCGCTAAATACATGTTGGTACGAATATGTGACGCAACCGTTGTAACTCAAACGGACTGATACCGTTAGAAAGTCAATGAAATGTAGTTTTTGAAACTGTCTCTATTCTTCGCGCGCGCTAACGGCTAGGATTGGTCCCACAGTAAAAAATGATATTTATCTAAATTTTAAATAAAGCGCTACCACAGGCCCATGTAATCTGATTCCAGCAATCATGTCAAATTAAGAAGAATGTTATTTCTTGGAGTCCAATTGTCATTATCACATTTATAAGGTCAAAGTCCAAAATCATTCAATTAAGTCCCCACAGTCAATCGTTTCACTGTTAAAAGCGATGCAACCTAGTAATATCAGAAAAATATCGCTAAATACATGTTGGTACGAATATGTGACGCAACCGTTGTAACTCAAACGGACTGATACCGTTAGAAAGTCAATGAAATGTAGTTTTTGAAACTGTCTCTATTTCTTCAGCGCGCGCTAACGGCTAGGATTGGTCCCACAGTAAAAAATGACTTATTTATCTAAATTTTTAAATAAAGCGCTACCACAGCGCCCAGTGTAATTGCTGAGTTCCAGCAATCATGTCAAATTAAGAAGAATGTTATTTCTTGGAGTCCAATTGTTCATTTATCACATTTATAAGGTCAAAGTCCAAAATCAGTTCAATTAAGTCCCACAGTCAATCGTTTCACTGTTAAAAGCGATGCAACCTAGTAATATCAGAAAAATATCGCTAAATACATGTTGGTACGAATATGTGACGCAACCGTTGTAACTCAAACGGACTGATACCGTTAGAAAGTCAATGAAATGTAGTTTTTGAAACTGTCTCTATTTCTTCAGCGGCGCTAACGGCTAGGATTGGTCCCACAGTAAAAAATGACTTATTTATCTAAATTTTTAAATAAAGCGTTACCACAGCGCTTAGTGTAATCGCTGAGTTCCAGCAATCATGTGAAATTAAGAAGAATGTTATTTCTTGGAGTCCAATTGTTCATTTATCACATTTATAAGGTCAAAGTCCAAAATCAGTTCAATTAAGTCCCACAGTCAATCGTTTCACTGTTAAAAGCGATGCAACCTAGTAATATCAGAAAAATATCGCTAAATACATGTTGGTACGAATATGTGACGCAACCGTTGTAACTCAAACGGACTGATACCGTTAGAAAGTCAATGAAATGTAGTTTTTGAAACTGTCTCTATTTCTTCAGCGCGCGCTAACGGCTAGGATTGGTCCCACAGTAAAAAATGACTTATTTATCTAAATTTTTAAATAAAGCGCTACCACAGCGCCCAGTGTAATCGCTGAGTTCCAGCAATCATGTCAAATTAAGAAGAATGTTATTTCTTGGAGTCCAATTGTATCATTTATCACATTTATAAGGTCAAAGTCCAAAATCAGTTCAATTAAGTCCCACAGTCAATCGTTTCACTGTTAAAAGCGATGCAACCTAGTAATATCAGAAAAATATCGCTAAATACATGTTGGTACGAATATGTGACGCAACCGTTGTAACTCAAACGGACTGATACCGTTAGAAAGTCAATGAAATGTAGTTTTTGAAACTGTCTCTATTTCTTCAGCGCGCGCTAACGGCTAGGATTGGTCCCACAGTAAAAAATGACTTATTTATCTAAATTTTTAAATAAAGCGCTACCACAGCGCCCAGTGTAATGCTGAGTTCCAGCAATCATGTCAAATTAAGAAGAATGTTATTTCTTGGAGTCCAATTGTCTCATTTATCACATTTATAAGGTCAAAGTCCAAAATCAGTTCAATTAAGTCCCACAGTCAATCGTTTCACTGTTAAAAGCGATGCAACCTAGTAATATCAGAAAAATATCGCTAAATACATGTTGGTACGAATATGTGACGCAACCGTTGTAACTCAAACGGACTGATACCGTTAGAAAGTCAATGAAATGTAGTTTTTGAAACTGTCTCTATTTCTTCAGCGCGCGCTAACGGCTAGGATTGGTCCCACAGTAAAAAATGACTTATTTATCTAAATTTTTAAATAAAGCGCTACCACAGCGCCCAGTGTAATCGCTGAGTTCCAGCAATCATGTCAAATTAAGAAGAATGTTATTTCTTGGAGTCCAATTGTCTCATTTATCACATTTATAAGGTCAAAGTCCAAAATCAGTTCAATTAAGTCCCACAGTCAATCGTTTCACTGTTAAAAGCGATGCAACCTAGTAATATCAGAAAAATATCGCTAAATACATGTTGGTACGAATATGTGACGCAACCGTTGTAACTCAAACGGACTGATACCGTTAGAAAGTCAATGAAATGTAGTTTTTGAAACTGTCTCTATTTCTTCAGCGCGTGCTAACGGCTAGGATTGGTCCCACAGTAAAAAATGACTTATTTATCTAAATTTTTAAATAAAGCGCTACCACAGCGCCCAGTGTAATCGCTGAGTTCCAGCAATCATGTCAAATTAAGAAGAATGTTATTTCTTGGAGTCCAATTGTCTCATTTATCACATTTATAAGGTCAAAGTCCAAAATCAGTTCAATTAAGTCCCACAGTCAATCGTTTCACTGTTAAAAGCGATGCAACCTAGTAATATCAGAAAAATATCGCTAAATACATGTTGGTACGAATATGTGACGCAACCGTTGTAACTCAAACGGACTGATACCGTTAGAAAGTCAATGAAATGTAGTTTTTGAAACTGTCTCTATTTCTTCAGCGCGCGCTAACGGCTAGGATTGGTCCCACAGTAAAAAATGACTTATTTATCTAAATTTTTAAATAAAGCGCTACCACAGCGCCCAGTGTAATGCTGAGTTCCAGCAATCATGTCAAATTAAGAAGAATGTTATTTCTTGGAGTCCAATTGTCTCATTTATCACATTTATAAGGTCAAAGTCCAAAATCAGTTCAATTAAGTCCCACAGTCAATCGTTTCACTGTTAAAAGCGATGCAACCTAGTAATATCAGAAAAATATCGCTAAATACATGTTGGTACGAATATGTGACGCAACCGTTGTAACTCAAACGGACTGATACCGTTAGAAAGTCAATGAAATGTAGTTTTTGAAACTGTCTCTATTTCTTCAGCGCGCGCTAACGGCTAGGATTGGTCCCACAGTAAAAAATGACTTATTTATCTAAATTTTTAAATAAAGCGCTACCACAGCGCCCAGTGTAATCGCTGAGTTCCAGCAATCATGTCAAATTAAGAAGAATGTTATTTCTTGGAGTCCAATTGTCTCATTTATCACATTTATAAGGTCAAAGTCCAAAATCAGTTCAATTAAGTCCCACAGTCAATCGTTTCACTGTTAAAAGCGATGCAACCTAGTAATATCAGAAAAATATCGCTAAATACATGTTGGTACGAATATGTGACGCAACCGTTGTAACTCAAACGGACTGATACCGTTAGAAAGTCAATGAAATGTAGTTTTTGAAACTGTCTCTATTTCTTCAGCGCGCGCTAACGGCTAGGATTGGTCCCACAGTAAAAAATGACTTATTTATCTAAATTTTTAAATAAAGCGCTACCACAGCGCCCAGTGTAATCGCTGAGTTCCAGCAATCATGTCAAATTAAGAAGAATGTTATTTCTTGGAGTCCAATTGTCTCATTTATCACATTTATAAGGTCAAAGTCCAAAATCAGTTCAATTAAGTCCCACAGTCAATCGTTTCACTGTTAAAAGCGATGCAACCTAGTAATATCAGAAAAATATCGCTAAATACATGTTGGTACGAATATGTGACGCAACCGTTGTAACTCAAACGGACTGATACCGTTAGAAAGTCAATGAAATGTAGTTTTTGAAACTGTCTCTATTTCTTCAGCGCGCGCTAACGGCTAGGATTGGTCCCACAGTAAAAAATGACTTATTTATCTAAATTTTTAAATAAAGCGCTACCACAGCGCCCAGTGTAATGCTGAGTTCCAGCAATCATGTCAAATTAAGAAGAATGTTATTTCTTGGAGTCCAATTGTCTCATTTATCACATTTATAAGGTCAAAGTCCAAAATCAGTTCAATTAAGTCCCACAGTCAATCGTTTCACTGTTAAAAGCGATGCAACCTAGTAATATCAGAAAAATATCGCTAAATACATGTTGGTACGAATATGTGACGCAACCGTTGTAACTCAAACGGACTGATACCGTTAGAAAGTCAATGAAATGTAGTTTTTGAAACTGTCTCTATTTCTTCAGCGCGCGCTAACGGCTAGGATTGGTCCCACAGTAAAAAATGACTTATTTATCTAAATTTTTAAATAAAGCGCTACCACAGCGCCCAGTGTAATGCTGAGTTCCAGCAATCATGTCAAATTAAGAAGAATGTTATTTCTTGGAGTCCAATTGTCTCATTTATCACATTTATAAGGTCAAAGTCCAAAATCAGTTCAATTAAGTCCCACAGTCAATCGTTTCACTGTTAAAAGCGATGCAACCTAGTAATATCAGAAAAATATCGCTAAATACATGTTGGTACGAATATGTGACGCAACCGTTGTAACTCAAACGGACTGATACCGTTAGAAAGTCAATGAAATGTAGTTTTTGAAACTGTCTCTATTTCTTCAGCGCGCGCTAACGGCTAGGATTGGTCCCACAGTAAAAAATGACTTATTTATCTAAATTTTTAAATAAAGCGCTACCACAGCGCCCAGTGTAATGCTGAGTTCCAGCAATCATGTCAAATTAAGAAGAATGTTATTTCTTGGAGTCCAATTGTCTCATTTATCACATTTATAAGGTCAAAGTCCAAAATCAGTTCAATTAAGTCCCACAGTCAATCGTTTCACTGTTAAAAGCGATGCAACCTAGTAATATCAGAAAAATATCGCTAAATACATGTTGGTACGAATATGTGACGCAACCGTTGTAACTCAAACGGACTGATACCGTTAGAAAGTCAATGAAATGTAGTTTTTGAAACTGTCTCTATTTCTTCAGCGCGCGCTAACGGCTAGGATTGGTCCCACAGTAAAAAATGACTTATTTATCTAAATTTTTAAATAAAGCGCTACCACAGCGCCCAGTGTAATCGCTGAGTTCCAGCAATCATGTCAAATTAAGAAGAATGTTATTTCTTGGAGTCCAATTGTCTCATTTATCACATTTATAAGGTCAAAGTCCAAAATCAGTTCAATTAAGTCCCACAGTCAATCGTTTCACTGTTAAAAGCGATGCAACCTAGTAATATCAGAAAAATATCGCTAAATACATGTTGGTACGAATATGTGACGCAACCGTTGTAACTCAAACGGACTGATACCGTTAGAAAGTCAATGAAATGTAGTTTTTGAAACTGTCTCTATTTCTTCAGCGCGCGCTAACGGCTAGGATTGGTCCCACAGTAAAAAATGACTTATTTATCTAAATTTTTAAATAAAGCGCTACCACAGCGCCCAGTGTAATGCTGAGTTCCAGCAATCATGTCAAATTAAGAAGAATGTTATTTCTTGGAGTCCAATTGTCTCATTTATCACATTTATAAGGTCAAAGTCCAAAATCAGTTCAATTAAGTCCCACAGTCAATCGTTTCACTGTTAAAAGCGATGCAACCTAGTAATATCAGAAAAATATCGCTAAATACATGTTGGTACGAATATGTGACGCAACCGTTGTAACTCAAACGGACTGATACCGTTAGAAAGTCAATGAAATGTAGTTTTTGAAACTGTCTCTATTTCTTCAGCGCGCGCTAACGGCTAGGATTGGTCCCACAGTAAAAAATGACTTATTTATCTAAATTTTTAAATAAAGCGCTACCACAGCGCCCAGTGTAATCGCTGAGTTCCAGCAATCATGTCAAATTAAGAAGAATGTTATTTCTTGGAGTCCAATTGTCTCATTTATCACATTTATAAGGTCAAAGTCCAAAATCAGTTCAATTAAGTCCCACAGTCAATCGTTTCACTGTTAAAAGCGATGCAACCTAGTAATATCAGAAAAATATCGCTAAATACATGTTGGTACGAATATGTGACGCAACCGTTGTAACTCAAACGGACTGATACCGTTAGAAAGTCAATGAAATGTAGTTTTTGAAACTGTCTCTATTTCTTCAGCGCGCGCTAACGGCTAGGATTGGTCCCACAGTAAAAAATGACTTATTTATCTAAATTTTTAAATAAAGCGCTACCACAGCGCCCAGTGTAATCGCTGAGTTCCAGCAATCATGTCAAATTAAGAAGAATGTTATTTCTTGGAGTCCAATTGTCTCATTTATCACATTTATAAGGTCAAAGTCCAAAATCAGTTCAATTAAGTCCCACAGTCAATCGTTTCACTGTTAAAAGCGATGCAACCTAGTAATATCAGAAAAATATCGCTAAATACATGTTGGTACGAATATGTGACGCAACCGTTGTAACTCAAACGGACTGATACCGTTAGAAAGTCAATGAAATGTAGTTTTTGAAACTGTCTCTATTTCTTCAGCGCGCGCTAACGGCTAGGATTGGTCCCACAGTAAAAAATGACTTATTTATCTAAATTTTTAAATAAAGCGCTACCACAGCGCCCAGTGTAATGCTGAGTTCCAGCAATCATGTCAAATTAAGAAGAATGTTATTTCTTGGAGTCCAATTGTCTCATTTATCACATTTATAAGGTCAAAGTCCAAAATCAGTTCAATTAAGTCCCACAGTCAATCGTTTCACTGTTAAAAGCGATGCAACCTAGTAATATCAGAAAAATATCGCTAAATACATGTTGGTACGAATATGTGACGCAACCGTTGTAACTCAAACGGACTGATACCGTTAGAAAGTCAATGAAATGTAGTTTTTGAAACTGTCTCTATTTCTTCAGCGCGCGCTAACGGCTAGGATTGGTCCCACAGTAAAAAATGACTTATTTATCTAAATTTTTAAATAAAGCGCTACCACAGCGCCCAGTGTAATGCTGAGTTCCAGCAATCATGTCAAATTAAGAAGAATGTTATTTCTTGGAGTCCAATTGTCTCATTTATCACATTTATAAGGTCAAAGTCCAAAATCAGTTCAATTAAGTCCCACAGTCAATCGTTTCACTGTTAAAAGCGATGCAACCTAGTAATATCAGAAAAATATCGCTAAATACATGTTGGTACGAATATGTGACGCAACCGTTGTAACTCAAACGGACTGATACCGTTAGAAAGTCAATGAAATGTAGTTTTTGAAACTGTCTCTATTTCTTCAGCGCGCGCTAACGGCTAGGATTGGTCCCACAGTAAAAAATGACTTATTTATCTAAATTTTTAAATAAAGCGCTACCACAGCGCCCAGTGTAATCGCTGAGTTCCAGCAATCATGTCAAATTAAGAAGAATGTTATTTCTTGGAGTCCAATTGTCTCATTTATCACATTTATAAGGTCAAAGTCCAAAATCAGTTCAATTAAGTCCCACAGTCAATCGTTTCACTGTTAAAAGCGATGCAACCTAGTAATATCAGAAAAATATCGCTAAATACATGTTGGTACGAATATGTGACGCAACCGTTGTAACTCAAACGGACTGATACCGTTAGAAAGTCAATGAAATGTAGTTTTTGAAACTGTCTCTATTTCTTCAGCGCGCGCTAACGGCTAGGATTGGTCCCACAGTAAAAAATGACTTATTTATCTAAATTTTTAAATAAAGCGCTACCACAGCGCCCAGTGTAATCGCTGAGTTCCAGCAATCATGTCAAATTAAGAAGAATGTTATTTCTTGGAGTCCAATTGTCTCATTTATCACATTTATAAGGTCAAAGTCCAAAATCAGTTCAATTAAGTCCCACAGTCAATCGTTTCACTGTTAAAAGCGATGCAACCTAGTAATATCAGAAAAATATCGCTAAATACATGTTGGTACGAATATGTGACGCAACCGTTGTAACTCAAACGGACTGATACCGTTAGAAAGTCAATGAAATGTAGTTTTTGAAACTGTCTCTATTTCTTCAGCGCGCGCTAACGGCTAGGATTGGTCCCACAGTAAAAAATGACTTATTTATCTAAATTTTAAATAAAGCGCTACCACAGCGCCCAGTGTAATGCTGAGTTCCAGCAATCATGTCAAATTAAGAAGAATGTTATTTCTTGGAGTCCAATTGTCTCATTTATCACATTTATAAGGTCAAAGTCCAAAATCAGTTCAATTAAGTCCCACAGTCAATCGTTTCACTGTTAAAAGCGATGCAACCTAGTAATATCAGAAAAATATCGCTAAATACATGTTGGTACGAATATGTGACGCAACCGTTGTAACTCAAACGGACTGATACCGTTAGAAAGTCAATGAAATGTAGTTTTTGAAACTGTCTCTATTTCTTCAGCGCGCGCTAACGGCTAGGATTGGTCCCACAGTAAAAAATGACTTATTTATCTAAATTTTTAAATAAAGCGCTACCACAGCGCCCAGTGTAATGCTGAGTTCCAGCAATCATGTCAAATTAAGAAGAATGTTATTTCTTGGAGTCCAATTGTCTCATTTATCACATTTATAAGGTCAAAGTCCAAAATCAGTTCAATTAAGTCCCACAGTCAATCGTTTCACTGTTAAAAGCGATGCAACCTAGTAATATCAGAAAAATATCGCTAAATACATGTTGGTACGAATATGTGACGCAACCGTTGTAACTCAAACGGACTGATACCGTTAGAAAGTCAATGAAATGTAGTTTTTGAAACTGTCTCTATTTCTTCAGCGCGCGCTAACGGCTAGGATTGGTCCCACAGTAAAAAATGACTTATTTATCTAAATTTTTAAATAAAGCGCTACCACAGCGCCCAGTGTAATCGCTGAGTTCCAGCAATCATGTCAAATTAAGAAGAATGTTATTTCTTGGAGTCCAATTGTCTCATTTATCACATTTATAAGGTCAAAGTCCAAAATCAGTTCAATTAAGTCCCACAGTCAATCGTTTCACTGTTAAAAGCGATGCAACCTAGTAATATCAGAAAAATATCGCTAAATACATGTTGGTACGAATATGTGACGCAACCGTTGTAACTCAAACGGACTGATACCGTTAGAAAGTCAATGAAATGTAGTTTTTGAAACTGTCTCTATTTCTTCAGCGCGCGCTAACGGCTAGGATTGGTCCCACAGTAAAAAATGACTTATTTATCTAAATTTTTAAATAAAGCGCTACCACAGCGCCCAGTGTAATCGCTGAGTTCCAGCAATCATGTCAAATTAAGAAGAATGTTATTTCTTGGAGTCCAATTGTCTCATTTATCACATTTATAAGGTCAAAGTCCAAAATCAGTTCAATTAAGTCCCACAGTCAATCGTTTCACTGTTAAAAGCGATGCAACCTAGTAATATCAGAAAAATATCGCTAAATACATGTTGGTACGAATATGTGACGCAACCGTTGTAACTCAAACGGACTGATACCGTTAGAAAGTCAATGAAATGTAGTTTTTGAAACTGTCTCTATTTCTTCAGCGCGCGCTAACGGCTAGGATTGGTCCCACAGTAAAAAATGACTTATTTATCTAAATTTTTAAATAAAGCGCTACCACAGCGCCCAGTGTAATCGCTGAGTTCCAGCAATCATGTCAAATTAAGAAGAATGTTATTTCTTGGAGTCCAATTGTCTCATTTATCACATTTATAAGGTCAAAGTCCAAAATCAGTTCAATTAAGTCCCACAGTCAATCGTTTCACTGTTAAAAGCGATGCAACCTAGTAATATCAGAAAAATATCGCTAAATACATGTTGGTACGAATATGTGACGCAACCGTTGTAACTCAAACGGACTGATACCGTTAGAAAGTCAATGAAATGTAGTTTTTGAAACTGTCTCTATTTCTTCAGCGCGCGCTAACGGCTAGGATTGGTCCCACAGTAAAAAATGACTTATTTATCTAAATTTTTAAATAAAGCGCTACCACAGCGCCCAGTGTAATGCTGAGTTCCAGCAATCATGTCAAATTAAGAAGAATGTTATTTCTTGGAGTCCAATTGTCTCATTTATCACATTTATAAGGTCAAAGTCCAAAATCAGTTCAATTAAGTCCCACAGTCAATCGTTTCACTGTTAAAAGCGATGCAACCTAGTAATATCAGAAAAATATCGCTAAATACATGTTGGTACGAATATGTGACGCAACCGTTGTAACTCAAACGGACTGATACCGTTAGAAAGTCAATGAAATGTAGTTTTTGAAACTGTCTCTATTTCTTCAGCGCGCGCTAACGGCTAGGATTGGTCCCACAGTAAAAAATGACTTATTTATCTAAATTTTTAAATAAAGCGCTACCACAGCGCCCAGTGTAATCGCTGAGTTCCAGCAATCATGTCAAATTAAGAAGAATGTTATTTCTTGGAGTCCAATTGTCTCATTTATCACATTTATAAGGTCAAAGTCCAAAATCAGTTCAATTAAGTCCCACAGTCAATCGTTTCACTGTTAAAAGCGATGCAACCTAGTAATATCAGAAAAATATCGCTAAATACATGTTGGTACGAATATGTGACGCAACCGTTGTAACTCAAACGGACTGATACCGTTAGAAAGTCAATGAAATGTAGTTTTTGAAACTGTCTCTATTTCTTCAGCGCGCGCTAACGGCTAGGATTGGTCCCACAGTAAAAAATGACTTATTTATCTAAATTTTAAATAAAGCGCTACCACAGCGCCCAGTGTAATCGCTGAGTTCCAGCAATCATGTCAAATTAAGAAGAATGTTATTTCTTGGAGTCCAATTGTCTCATTTATCACATTTATAAGGTCAAAGTCCAAAATCAGTTCAATTAAGTCCCACAGTCAATCGTTTCACTGTTAAAAGCGATGCAACCTAGTAATATCAGAAAAATATCGCTAAATACATGTTGGTACGAATATGTGACGCAACCGTTGTAACTCAAACGGACTGATACCGTTAGAAAGTCAATGAAATGTAGTTTTTGAAACTGTCTCTATTTCTTCAGCGCGCGCTAACGGCTAGGATTGGTCCCACAGTAAAAAATGACTTATTTATCTAAATTTTTAAATAAAGCGCTACCACAGCGCCCAGTGTAATCGCTGAGTTCCAGCAATCATGTCAAATTAAGAAGAATGTTATTTCTTGGAGTCCAATTGTCTCATTTATCACATTTATAAGGTCAAAGTCCAAAATCAGTTCAATTAAGTCCCACAGTCAATCGTTTCACTGTTAAAAGCGATGCAACCTAGTAATATCAGAAAAATATCGCTAAATACATGTTGGTACGAATATGTGACGCAACCGTTGTAACTCAAACGGACTGATACCGTTAGAAAGTCAATGAAATGTAGTTTTTGAAACTGTCTCTTTCTTCGCGCGCTAACGGCTAGGATTGGTCCCACAGTAAAAAATGACTTATTTATCTAAATTTTTAAATAAAGCGCTACCACAGCGCCCAGTGTAATCGCTGAGTTCCAGCAATCATGTCAAATTAAGAAGAATGTTATTTCTTGGAGTCCAATTGTCTCATTTATCACATTTATAAGGTCAAAGTCCAAAATCAGTTCAATTAAGTCCCACAGTCAATCGTTTCACTGTTAAAAGCGATGCAACCTAGTAATATCAGAAAAATATCGCTAAATACATGTTGGTACGAATATGTGACGCAACCGTTGTAACTCAAACGGACTGATACCGTTAGAAAGTCAATGAAATGTAGTTTTTGAAACTGTCTCTATTTCTTCAGCGCGCGCTAACGGCTAGGATTGGTCCCACAGTAAAAAATGACTTATTTATCTAAATTTTTAAATAAAGCGCTACCACAGCGCCCAGTGTAATCGCTGAGTTCCAGCAATCATGTCAAATTAAGAAGAATGTTATTTCTTGGAGTCCAATTGTCTCATTTATCACATTTATAAGGTCAAAGTCCAAAATCAGTTCAATTAAGTCCCACAGTCAATCGTTTCACTGTTAAAAGCGATGCAACCTAGTAATATCAGAAAAATATCGCTAAATACATGTTGGTACGAATATGTGACGCAACCGTTGTAACTCAAACGGACTGATACCGTTAGAAAGTCAATGAAATGTAGTTTTTGAAACTGTCTCTATTTCTTCAGCGCGCGCTAACGGCTAGGATTGGTCCCACAGTAAAAAATGACTTATTTATCTAAATTTTTAAATAAAGCGCTACCACAGCGCCCAGTGTAATCGCTGAGTTCCAGCAATCATGTCAAATTAAGAAGAATGTTATTTCTTGGAGTCCAATTGTCTCATTTATCACATTTATAAGGTCAAAGTCCAAAATCAGTTCAATTAAGTCCCACAGTCAATCGTTTCACTGTTAAAAGCGATGCAACCTAGTAATATCAGAAAAATATCGCTAAATACATGTTGGTACGAATATGTGACGCAACCGTTGTAACTCAAACGGACTGATACCGTTAGAAAGTCAATGAAATGTAGTTTTTGAAACTGTCTCTATTTCTTCAGCGCGCGCTAACGGCTAGGATTGGTCCCACAGTAAAAAATGACTTATTTATCTAAATTTTTAAATAAAGCGCTACCACAGCGCCCAGTGTAATCGCTGAGTTCCAGCAATCATGTCAAATTAAGAAGAATGTTATTTCTTGGAGTCCAATTGTCTCATTTATCACATTTATAAGGTCAAAGTCCAAAATCAGTTCAATTAAGTCCCACAGTCAATCGTTTCACTGTTAAAAGCGATGCAACCTAGTAATATCAGAAAAATATCGCTAAATACATGTTGGTACGAATATGTGACGCAACCGTTGTAACTCAAACGGACTGATACCGTTAGAAAGTCAATGAAATGTAGTTTTTGAAACTGTCTCTATTTCTTCAGCGCGCGCTAACGGCTAGGATTGGTCCCACAGTAAAAAATGACTTATTTATCTAAATTTTTAAATAAAGCGCTACCACAGCGCCCAGTGTAATCGCTGAGTTCCAGCAATCATGTCAAATTAAGAAGAATGTTATTTCTTGGAGTCCAATTGTCTCATTTATCACATTTATAAGGTCAAAGTCCAAAATCAGTTCAATTAAGTCCCACAGTCAATCGTTTCACTGTTAAAAGCGATGCAACCTAGTAATATCAGAAAAATATCGCTAAATACATGTTGGTACGAATATGTGACGCAACCGTTGTAACTCAAACGGACTGATACCGTTAGAAAGTCAATGAAATGTAGTTTTTGAAACTGTCTCTATTTCTTCAGCGCGCGCTAACGGCTAGGATTGGTCCCACAGTAAAAAATGACTTATTTATCTAAATTTTTAAATAAAGCGCTACCACAGCGCCCAGTGTAATGCTGAGTTCCAGCAATCATGTCAAATTAAGAAGAATGTTATTTCTTGGAGTCCAATTGTCTCATTTATCACATTTATAAGGTCAAAGTCCAAAATCAGTTCAATTAAGTCCCACAGTCAATCGTTTCACTGTTAAAAGCGATGCAACCTAGTAATATCAGAAAAATATCGCTAAATACATGTTGGTACGAATATGTGACGCAACCGTTGTAACTCAAACGGACTGATACCGTTAGAAAGTCAATGAAATGTAGTTTTTGAAACTGTCTCTATTTCTTCAGCGCGCGCTAACGGCTAGGATTGGTCCCACAGTAAAAAATGACTTATTTATCTAAATTTTTAAATAAAGCGCTACCACAGCGCCCAGTGTAATCGCTGAGTTCCAGCAATCATGTCAAATTAAGAAGAATGTTATTTCTTGGAGTCCAATTGTCTCATTTATCACATTTATAAGGTCAAAGTCCAAAATCAGTTCAATTAAGTCCCACAGTCAATCGTTTCACTGTTAAAAGCGATGCAACCTAGTAATATCAGAAAAATATCGCTAAATACATGTTGGTACGAATATGTGACGCAACCGTTGTAACTCAAACGGACTGATACCGTTAGAAAGTCAATGAAATGTAGTTTTTGAAACTGTCTCTATTTCTTCAGCGCGCGCTAACGGCTAGGATTGGTCCCACAGTAAAAAATGACTTATTTATCTAAATTTTTAAATAAAGCGCTACCACAGCGCCCAGTGTAATCGCTGAGTTCCAGCAATCATGTCAAATTAAGAAGAATGTTATTTCTTGGAGTCCAATTGTCTCATTTATCACATTTATAAGGTCAAAGTCCAAAATCAGTTCAATTAAGTCCCACAGTCAATCGTTTCACTGTTAAAAGCGATGCAACCTAGTAATATCAGAAAAATATCGCTAAATACATGTTGGTACGAATATGTGACGCAACCGTTGTAACTCAAACGGACTGATACCGTTAGAAAGTCAATGAAATGTAGTTTTTGAAACTGTCTCTATTTCTTCAGCGCGCTAACGGCTAGGATTGGTCCCACAGTAAAAAATGACTTATTTATCTAAATTTTTAAATAAAGCGCTACCACAGCGCCCAGTGTAATTGCTGAGTTCCAGCAATCATGTCAAATTAAGAAGAATGTTATTTCTTGGAGTCCAATTGTCTCATTTATCACATTTATAAGGTCAAAGTCCAAAATCAGTTCAATTAAGTCCCACAGTCAATCGTTTCACTGTTAAAAGCGATGCAACCTAGTAATATCAGAAAAATATCGCTAAATACATGTTGGTACGAATATGTGACGCAACCGTTGTAACTCAAACGGACTGATACCGTTAGAAAGTCAATGAAATGTAGTTTTTGAAACTGTCTCTATTTCTTCAGCGCGCGCTAACGGCTAGGATTGGTCCCACAGTAAAAAATGACTTATTTATCTAAATTTTTAAATAAAGCGCTACCACAGCGCCCAGTGTAATGCTGAGTTCCAGCAATCATGTCAAATTAAGAAGAATGTTATTTCTTGGAGTCCAATTGTCTCATTTATCACATTTATAAGGTCAAAGTCCAAAATCAGTTCAATTAAGTCCCACAGTCAATCGTTTCACTGTTAAAAGCGATGCAACCTAGTAATATCAGAAAAATATCGCTAAATACATGTTGGTACGAATATGTGACGCAACCGTTGTAACTCAAACGGACTGATACCGTTAGAAAGTCAATGAAATGTAGTTTTTGAAACTGTCTCTATTTCTTCAGCGCGCGCTAACGGCTAGGATTGGTCCCACAGTAAAAAATGACTTATTTATCTAAATTTTTAAATAAAGCGCTACCACAGCGCCCAGTGTAATTGAGTTCCAGCAATCATGTCAAATTAAGAAGAATGTTATTTCTTGAGTCCAATTGTTCATTTATCACATTTATAAGGTCAAAGTCCAAAATCAGTTCAATTAAGTCCCACAGTCAATCGTTTCACTGTTAAAAGCGATGCAACCTAGTAATATCAGAAAAATATCGCTAAATACATGTTGTACGAATATGTGACGCACCGTTGTAAACTCAAACGGACTGATACCGTTAGAAATTCAATGAAATGTAGTTTTATGAACTGTCTCTATTTTCAGCGCGCGCTAACGGCTAGAATGGTCCCACAGTAAAAAATGACTTATTTATCTAAATTTTTAAATAAAGCGCTACCACAGCACCCAGTGTAATCGTGAGTTCCAGCAATCATGTCAAATTAAGAAGAGTGTGTATTTCTTGAGTCCAATTGTGTTCATTTATCACATTTATAAGGTCAAAGTCCAAAATCAGTTCAATTAAGTCCACAGTCAATCGTTTCCACTGTTAAAAGCGATGCAACCTAGTAATATCAGAAAAATATCGCTAAATACATGTTCGTACGAATATGGACGCAACCGTTGTAACTCAAATGGACTGATACCGTTAGAAAGTCAATGAAATGTAGTTTTAAAACGTCTCTATTTCTTCAG
>JASGCC010002638.1:0-27489 GCA_030067915.1 Hydractinia echinata
ACCAGGACCTGTATGTGTCTACGGGGTCACACATTTCTGTGGCATTCCCGAATTTACCAAATACACCATCAAGGTTACAACAACCTACCTTAATGACCCTATCATTCAGGGATGGACAAGAGGACAAGCCCTGGACTACTGGAATATTCAGGTTAACTTTGCCACCCATTGCGCAAGCACTGCATTAGGCATATCTGCCAAGCATATGACGGGCTCCGTGCCACTTGCCAACTCGATCTTCAAATTTCATGTATATTACCACATGCGTCGTATCCTGGCAAGGATGAAGGTACCCATGTCTTTTAACTATGGTTTTAGTCAGTACAAAAATCCCTACTCAACCTCTGGGCATGCACAAGTGTGTCGCGAGTATGGTGTGGACCCCAATAGCCTGTACAAAACCAAATCAGTATTGGCATCACTCACCAACGGAAGATGGTGGCCACAGGTAGATGGCGATTGGGCCAAATTCATCATACCAACAAGTCAAGGCCTAACGTCGGAAGGTCTGACAAAGCTGAGTGAAAGTATTAGAGTTTACGTTGTCTTGTTGCATGGTTCACAAACAGGAGCAAAGGCATCCTTAATCGGTTCTGGTGCGGATAATTATACGGCCAGGCAGATTTTACTACAAAAATTTGAAAGCATGGTGCAGCGCGAAGAAAATGTAGGGCAGGATATAGGTCAATTTCAGAAGGTCTTGCAATATGCCCGAACTCCGGTGAATTTTGCCGTCATGCCCAGCGTCTACATGTTGCCTTCCGATATGAATCTGCGTATTGGTAAAATTGAGGGCTATAACAACAACATCTTAATCGCACCTGCCAATGTAAATGTGGGGGCCCAAGTTGATGTGAATAACAAGCCTGTTGTGAAGCCCATGGAGAGGGCTATCAAGCATACTGTCAAAGCACCTCCCAAGCATACTATACCCCCTAAGCATACTACACCACCTATACATACTATACCCCTAAGTATACCACACCTCCTAAGCATACTACACCTCCTAGGCATGCTATATCTCCAGGCATGCTACGCCTCATATACATCCTCCCGAACAGCCCCCACAAAACCAACATGAGGATACCAAGGCCGCATTGATCACGACAGGGGTAGGCCTCATTATTGCCTACATCTGGCTTAAAAAATAGTTCATATTACACCTTACCAACATAGACCACGACAAACCCAACGGCAGCAGCGATTGCCATGTACAGATGCTTGGCTGCGTATTCGACAACAGTTGCCGCTACCCTCAAAAAGAACGAGACTATGGTACCCATAATCCTGGGTAATGCAGCACCTGCTTTACGTGCCAAATACTTCAGGAATTTACCCAATCGTTCCAGCTGCTTCTCCACAAACCCCTTCCCTGCAGCACCTCCAGCGGCACCCCCGGCGGCACCTCCTCCTGTAGCTGCAAGTACGATGGTGCTTATCAGTAGACCAATAGCAGAGACTATACTCGCTATGGTGATCCCTTGCTCTTTGAAGAGAATCTTTAGCTTCTCCAGCAAAGACGTGTCATCTCCGGCAATTTTAATCAACGTTTCCTTGGTGGTCCTCAGCTGGCTGTAAATTTGCGAGGAAAGTAAGTCATGTGCATTCTGCGTGGCCTTTTGCTTATCATTCAATTTTTCAATATTAACATTAAGATTTTTTTATTTCTATATCAATGTTAGCCTTTTGTCCCCCGGCTGCCCCGGCCCTTCTTCTCAAGTTCTTTCACCTTAGCCTTTGCCTTGTCAATCTCGCTATCATACGAAATTATCTTGCTTGCTAGGCTTTTCAGGTTGCCCCTTATAGTTTGGAGTTCGAGGTTAAGCCCCCTTCTTTCACGTTCAGTGATACCTTCATCAGTACCACGAAATGAAGTTTCTTCCATAAAGCTCTCCGTGGCATCTGTAAATTCCTCTATCGATTCCATCGAAATGATATCATCATCCATGTCCTTCCTCACAATGTCATCAACCTTTTGCCCAAGTGCCTGGGCCGCTGCCTTACCCCTGTTGGGTGTAGTAACATAGTCGGGAAAACCCATGGCCCGCACGAGATCTGACGGCAATTTCCTGATAATCTCCCCGACAGCTCGCCACCCACCCCTATTCCTTGTAATTAATACTGTAAGGTCTATTCCATTGAAAAAAAGACGTTTCCCCTCCAGCTTAAACTCGTCGTAAGGTATCGCAATAGGACTCGTCAGCCTCGGATCCTTACTAAGAACTTTGTAGAGGTCGTCGACCTTTGATCTTTTCAGCTCCTCCCTCTGTTTCTCAAGGGCATCCCCTGGAGCACCTTGTTGTTCTCCTGAAGTTGAAGGTCCTGGCGTTGCCGGAGGTTTTGGCGTTGATGGAGGATCCCTGGGTTTATCATCTTTTCACAATCATCATAAAAAATATCGTGTTCATATACTGGGTTAGTTTGCATTTATTAAAAAAAATTCATATACAATAAATTAGTGCATTTGGAACTACATTGGACTCCTACGCAGAGACGAGGCAGCTCTTTGGTATCAAGGGGAGGCGGCAGCGCGTAAAGGTAAGCCACGTACCTTCCACAATTAACCAGAATGAGGACCTCTATGTTGACATGCCAAACATGGGGCAGAATGATGTCATATTTCCAGGGAGCATCAGGCTACTGTTTGAGCTGGTCCTTACGGGGACAAACACGAAACGTACCCTTGTCAGCAACATAGGGAAGAGTATAGTGCGAGATTTACGTATCACCTTGAATGGCAACGAGGTACAGAATATCAGCCACTACAACAAGCTCGCGGCCTACAGAGACTTGATGCTGCCTAAGTTTGATCGGGAAAACAACCTGATTTGAGAGGGGATCAACCCTAAAGACGGTACCATCAGGGCTCTGCAGGTAAAGGCTACTGACCACGTCGGTACCGACGAAGAGAAGGCCATTGTTGTTGCGTATGGGAATACATTTTGTATACCCCTTGGCAAGATGTTTGAACTGACAAATGATCTCCCTTTTTATCAGGCAGGGCTGCATGACAGGCTTCAGTGGGTACTACATTTTGCCCCACATAGCGACGTGATCAAGGATGGAGGCACGGCTGCCGTTGGGTCCACCGCGGTCAAGGCAGCGGATGCAACCTACAAGATAACAAACATTTCCCTAGAGTTTGACAAGGTCAGCCACGAGGGCCTGGCGAGTGCTATGATGTCACTTTATAGCCGTCTTGCGCTGCCCTATGAACGGATACTCCGTAGCAAGGTAGTAACTATGAAAAAAGCAGATACCAGTTATAACCTTCAAATCGATACCCCTGCCAAGAGTCTTAAGGGCGTCTTGCTACTCTTCGTGGACCCTGCAACAGTGAAGCCCTATGCTGGTAAAAAAGAGGTGTTCTACAACCCCAAGATTGAAAAAATATCCATCACTGTCGAGGGTGAGCCTAATGGGCTCTACTCACATGCCATGCTCGGTAAGGATCATTTTGAGGGGGCTGTAAATCTCTTCGGTAGTCACGATTCCAAGGTGACGATTGGGCAATTTCTGACAGAACGATACGCCTTGTTTATCGATTTCCGAACCTCTCCTGATCATACCCTGCATGGTTCGGGGCGGCCTCTACAGCGCCTTAGCGATGGCATTACCCTCCATATGACCAAGAAAGCCGACGGAACTGGGGACATCCGCTGCTATGTGTACCTGCTTCAGGATGCTCAGCTAAACATCCTAGACGGCCGTTATCATTCGGTGGAGTACTGAAATAAATGGCAAC
The DNA here is from genome assembly GCA_030067915.1 of Hydractinia echinata. Taxonomy (NCBI): domain Eukaryota; kingdom Metazoa; phylum Cnidaria; class Hydrozoa; order Anthoathecata; family Hydractiniidae; genus Hydractinia; species Hydractinia echinata. Next base: position 3,746 of record JASGCC010002638.1, read on the forward strand.
TATCGCTGTTCTTGTTGCAGGTGCCGCGATTGACGCACTCGCGTTCAGCGGGACGAACTTCCTATTTATCAAACTCTCAGGGCATGGCGAGGCCGAACGGAAAAGGCATAACGAGGCTATGGAAAAATTGCAAAATGCCTAAGCAGAGTGAGTACAAGACCGCCAGGCTAAAATCGATTGGTTCGGCAAGCAACGGCAATTACAAATACAGGCTGAGAAGAGCCTGCGAGAGCTGGACGACGACATGTACAAATACTACATAGCCTCGAATGATAAAGTCCCGAAATTGTCGGATTTCTATACACCCTCCAAACCACAACAAGATGGGGAATTCACGTTCATTGTTGGTTCCCTATCTCTGCTAGGTTTTGTGGCATACAAGTATTTGTAAGAACGTTTTGACATGTAATAAAGACATGTCAAAACCACATATCGTTACCGAGAAGGAGGAGGAATAATTAGGTAAAATTTACTATACGCCAGAACATCTCTGGACCGGACGAAAAGCTATCAAGTTGCTAGCCTCAGAGGCTGGACTATCCAAAAAGCTAGTCACTCACTGGTTGAGTAGACAACTCTTATGGCTGCGACACATCAGGGGTCCGAAACGTATCGATTATCCTCATTTTACCATCACGAGACCCAACGAAATGCACCAGTTTGATATCCTCTATATGCCCCACGATAAGCTGTATGGAAATACGTATAAGTACATTCTCACGGGCATCGACGTGGCCTCGAGGTACAAGGTAGCGAGACCTCTTCGAACGAAAAAAGCCAGCGAGGTCGCGGATATGATCAAGGACATTTACAGGGCGGGACCTTTACGATACCCCAAAACCTTCCAATGTGACAATGGCTCTGAATTCAGGTCGGATGTAACGAAGTTGCTGGAAGGCAAGGGGGCGGAGATTAAGCGGGCTACTACCAAATACCACCATACTTTCACGGCCTTTGTCGAATCCTACAACAAGGTACTTGCCGAAAGGCTCTTCAAACCCCAAGATGCGCAAGAGTTGGTCTCCGGGAAACTAGTACCATTTGGGTGAAACACTTGTATGCTATTGTCAAGCAATACCAAGACCGCCATGATTGGCCTAAACCCTAATAGGGCTATTAAACTCGAAGAGGTACCACTCGCAAAAAGTCAGCGCTATCCCGAGGAAAAACCCTTACCCGAGGATGGCTTGTACCTCTATCTGTTACAGCCGGGAGAGGAGCATGACGACTCTAAAAGACGCGCAATTGACGCCTTTTGGAGCAGACAAACTTACAGGATGGATCGTATTGTAGCAGGTAGTCGCGTGTTGTACTATTTGAAAGACGGTCCCGAAAGAAGCTTCGTGTCGGAGGAATTGATGCTTATTCCAGAGGACGTTCAGGTACCCCCGGAGGATGTTAAGGCTTGGTGAAGAGTAATTTCAGGAGTACCTCCAAAGGTTCATCCTCCAGCTCTTTACTCGGATCTCTTATATACAATAAGGGAGGCTCGGTATAGAACGGGTATCCATATACGATACCTTTGATAACATCAGGCTCACCTTGAAGATTAATGTCAACCAATGGTCTATCCGGTATAGGAAAATTAAGGATATTGCCTATTCTTACGATATCAGCCAAATCCGACAGCCTCAGCTCCTTATCCCTGATAACCTCATAACAGATCATGCCATACTTGTTCCTTTTGACATCAACGATATAGGCGTTGAAAATATCAGCCTCTAGATCCTCGTCGATCTCGCGTCTCGCAAATGTTGCCCATGCTTTTTCGCCTGACGCTAGCCTGTTTAAAAGCTCTTCGTCATCAGGGTCCTCAAACCCGTCATAAAAGAATCCATTTCTGAACCTAAAATTTTCCAGGCAGGTAGGACAATAACCAGTCACTGACTCTGCGTTGATACAACATCGCAGCATAGGTAACTGGATATTGTACATATTTTTCAGTTGTATTTGCTTCACATAGTCCTCCATCTTTTGATATTCCAATAGATGGAAGCATGAAGACAAACGGGTCTAAAATGTATATTTTTCTAAAGCGTCCCCACACTTTAGAAAATATGTGTTTGGCCGGGTGTGGACAGATCTGTCCACACCTTGGGCGTCAGCAAAACCGTGTTTGGTTGGGTGTACTCAGATCTGAGTACACCTTGGAGGTCAGCGAAAGCATACCTGCCCTGATATCATGGGGAGTGCGGCAGCCGTACCCTCTATTAGTACCCCCCTAGTCCTCTAGTGCTGGAACACCCAGATCGTACAGGTCATCTCGAGTAAGGTCAATAAGCCTAAATTGGCACCCACAACGCTCCACATGTCCATCCTCTTCAAACCGATTAAACGCATGCATGCCGTTGGGATTATCGATTACGACAATCTCCTCCGCGCTTGGGTAGTTGTCTTTGAACCACAACCTCTTCTTGTTAATATTGCGCCTCTGAACACGCGTGCAGTAATAGGGAAGATGATGGTACCCGTCGTCGTCCCGTGTGGTATGCTTGCGATGAATTATAATGACGTTGTCTTTCTTTGGATCTTGGGCACGTGGTACATACCGTTCCTGAAGCCTTGTATTTTCCTGGGTTATGGAATCAATTTCATCCCCCAGCTCCATGAGCTGATTATCCCTATCCTCTAAGTCACCCGCCAGTACCGCCATAGCCATATCTCTATCCTCAAGGGCTTGACGATGCTCTTTAAGTTCATCCTGTAATTTTTCCACCCCCTTCCGAGTTAGCCATTTTGTCAAGGCTACTGGGCTTTTTTGATCTGACAACAATCCTCAGGGCACCATCCAAGGTGACAAAGACGTCATGCGGATTTCCCCCCCTTCCAAGGGTGTAGTCACCGACTACACCCTGTATACCCTCTATTTCTCTCCTTGAGACTATCATATGTCGATCAAGACCATACCGCCTGGCATTTGGAATATTCAGGAATCTCTCGAGATCGGCGCGCTTGAACAGGGGCTGATTTTGTTTATCAAATAAGGTCTCGATGATGGCTCCTGCGGGTATTGCGTTGAAAAGGCTAAGTTGCGACATTTGTGATGACATCTTTCCCCCTATAGGATAGAATTTGGATTTTTTGTATGGTCAGTCGGGGATTTTCCAAGTCTTAGGGTGTTCAAGCCTTATGTACAGGCATGCATGCTTGGATCCTTTCAACTCACCCTTTATATCATCCCAATCGGATATCATGTTCGTTTCTTCGTCAATTTGTTTTATGTCTGAGCGTTCATGAGGGTACCAGAGGAATAGCTGTTTTTTATGTCTTCGAAGGTTCTTGGGGAGAGCAGTATACGATTAGGCTAGTAGCCACAAACTATGCCTGCAATGTCTACCTGAAATAGCCAATTCAAGTAGGGATTGTCTCCGCTTATCGAGACTTTCATCAGTTATACAGTCGTCGACGACAAACAAACTCTCTTCACCCGCCAACAATGATGATAATTTCTGGATCCATTCAAAAAGTTGATCCTTGGGGTCTATCAGGAACACGTAGTCGTCCCGCCAGAGCGAGGCCCTCTCAAGGTAGATGGTATTCCATTGTAGGGTAGGGCACAGTATCACGATATTGTGATAGTGGTTTTTATATTCGTTTTCAAGTAAGTCCAGGACAAGTTGCGTTTTTCCGCAACTTGTCGGGCCTGTAAAGATTGCCGTATGAGGTTGAAGGACCGCATCTAGCATTTGTATTGATAGCACCATTTTTTCTTATCTATTTTCGGTATGGTGCGAAGGCATTCGATACACGCCCACACACCTCCAGGGTTGTTGACAAGATGCCAATTACAGGCAGGGCAGCCTATGGTCTTGTATACGAGGGTAGGGGATCAAACACTATCTTATCCTCTAGATATCGCAATACTTTACGATACCTTTCAGCAAGCTGCGCTTTTTCCAGGGAGACAGGGCAGGGCCCGGGGTGGAAGAATTGGATCTTGATGGGCGTTTTCAACAGTTCAATATGCCGGAGTATAATGTCGTGGGACAACAGGGTGTATAAGCGTAGGTAATTTTGATCTTGTTGAGTACCTTTAATTTCCTTGTCAATTTTCACGGGGTCTACAACATCCATTTATTTGGGCTTTGGCACGATACTCGCGTGGATCCATTTCTTGGAGACAGCCATTTCACGACTTGCCCGGCCCGCAGAAAAGTACGCCGCCATCTTAAGCACGTCAATCATATCCATTTTGGCAGAGGGTCTCGTGATTCCAAGGAATTTTTTACCTGCCAGGGCGTAGGCGAAGGTGAAAGATAGATCCACCACTGTTTCGTATAACTTATCCAAAATCTCCTTTTCCTTGGGCGTTACATTGCGAGGTGTGAGGTGTTGCATTTGTACTCATTTATTTAATGCATTTTGAAAATTTCAAGAGTTTTATCCTTTTGTTGGGGCTCGGGGGCGGGCTTGTGAGTTTCCCCATCATTTTTGCCTCTGCCAAATTTATACCATACCCCAACCCCTATCGCGAGCACGGCAAGCGTACCCACACGTACCCACAGTTGGTGCATTTCCTGGTCCCCTCCATATTGTTTTTGTTTTGTAAAGTACTACCCTTACAAAAATTTGGACAGCTTTTGGAAAACCTCTTCATTCAAAAAAGCTTACAACATTTCTGAATAGCAATTAAACCGCAAGCGGGGAGGTATGTACCCCGTCATCGTGCACGACTCTTTTGTCATAAAACGCCGAGAGACCGAGCTTGTTTTGTTCGTACGTAATCATTCCCTGCTCATTTACCCGAAAACCTTCATTTTTAGCCATGTCTAGGCCACCCTTTAGCGCACTCATGTACCTGCTCCAAGTCACGGCATTTTGCCTCTTCAACATACCCTTACATGAAAATTTCGTACCTTCTTTACCTTCAATGAAATAACACTTGGCGTCAGGGCAATCATCCGAAATCCTACGAATTCCGCCTTGAATAATCCTCCCGCTTGACTCGAGTATTTATCGGTGACTAGCCAATTTTTCACATCCTTGTCGTAAGTGCCAAGCAGTTCGGGGCGAACGACATCCCTCAACTCTTCCCCGGAGATGGCAAAATACGCACTGTCAGTGTCCATGTAGATGTATTCAAAATCTCGACGATCCACGTACTTGTCCAGAAAATTGTAATAAAATTCCAACATACGAAGTTTGGCTAGTTGGTACACTGCAATACCACACTGGTAGGCTCTATCGATAGTATACTTGTGTTTGCCCCTTCTGAGCTCGTACGCATCTCCAATCTCTTCGAGATCTTCAAGGTATGGACTCCGCAGGGCTGCTTCAACCTCTTTTTCATTCCTGGTGAACGTAGTATCTGCGTGCCTTGCCAAATCCTCGATCATCTTACCGTAGAAGCTGTTCCCTTTTAACTTTGCTGTATCCCCCGCAATACGCTTGTCGGGGTCTTTATCGGCCTGTCGTCGTGCATTCCCTATCTCTTCTGGAAACCATTCAAATGGCTTACCTCGAGTGTCCTTGAGAAACTGGTAAAAGGCGGTCACTTTCAGCCCATGGTCGAGGTACCATTTTAGCACGGGGGTATACACTAAGATCTTTTCAGCCTTTAGCAGGCCCAGAAGCTTACGCGTACCTGGAACACGCTTGCGCCCCGTAGTTTTCAAGTACCCGTGCATATGCTCGGGGATTTGATCGTCAGGTATCTCCTTGACGACAAACAGTGGGGCCATTTCGCTAAATTTTTCACGCAGATCCTCGGGTACTTCGATATCCACCTGGGCAAACCCAAAGAGTATTCCATCTAGCACACCTCGCGCTAGTATCTCTAAGTTATGTGCTGATATCGGTGTAGCCACTTTGATCAACTGTTCCTTTCCACAAGGAAAGACTTGCATCAGGGTACTTGGGTACAGCATGTTTGCATCATACCCTAGAATGGTCCTACAAGTGTTGTGCTCCTTGTATACGTGAGATCTTATACCCGTCACGTCTCTCTCGTGGTATCGAGAGAATACGATCGCGGGACCACCAACCATCCCCGTCCGCAAGAGCTCGTAGGCCTCATTCCTCGTACATTTTTCACATGCTTTCTGCACCTGTTTACAACTCTTACAACTCTTGGTGTAGCAAGAGTCCCCGCACCTGTGCCTGCATGGTTCCCTGGAGCGAATAGCTCTAGCTTGGGGTTCAACCGTAGGGATTTGTTCAACACGTACCGCATCGAGACACCTGGAATACTTACCGCATCCTTCAAAATGTCTATGCCATCGGTGTAATACTGCAGCCTCGTCTTGTCCACGGCTTCAATGAACGGTTCCACATCGGCTAGGTTATACTCACGCAACCAGTCCATCATGGTGACGCAGCCTCGTTTGTAAAACTCAGCGCGGAATGTCCCGTACTCTTCGGGAGATAGCGGGTTTTTCCCACTTAGCCGGCTATAGAAGTTCTCGTGCACGACAGGCCCAACATGGTCCAACTTGTCGTGGCTTGCTAGCCACTCATATGGAAACATGAGCTTCTCGAGCTTACATTCCAAGGACTTGCACCAACCGGCATCGCTCAGCCCGGGAGCAAGGAAGTTCTTAATGTCTATAAATTTAAACCTCGAGGTGGTGAGGAACATATAGTCGTTGTCTTTCTTAGCCACCCTGATCTTATCGCCTTGCGCGATTTCTTCAACAAAATACCGCTTGATCAGGTTGATGTCGTATTTGCCACTGTTAAAACCAATTACGGCTACTTGATTTACCCACTCATTCCACAACTCCCGGTCTTTTTTGGCTAGCATGTCAAAATCGTCGGGTTTTGGGTACATTCTATCTACCTCTTTCACAATGAGGGCATGCCTCTTTTCCAGCTGCTCCACAAACTGTTTCACCAAGACATTGGGATCCTCGTGCTCAATGAACGTCGGGTGGTTATTCAGGCTATCGGCAATACCAACACTTATAGGAACATGTCTCGAGAGGTATGTTAAATCAGAGGTTTGGTGGTAGTTTAAAGGTGCTAGGAGGGCCTCGAAATCAAACACGATATAGTGAGGGTAGGGCCTAAATTCCTTCTGAAAGTACCTCTTAATTTTGGGTGGTTTCTCACATTTCCAGGCTGTGACGAGGCTGTAACCCTGTTCCCGTATCATCCTTTCCTTAGACAGGGTTGCACCGTACCGAGTCTTGTCCGCGTCGGTTCTCTCGGGATGACAGGGACACCCGTGCCATTTACAACCGTTGTATTCATAGACGGTCTTTGTGATGGGTTCATACCCATCAACTTTCCACTCCTTTTTACCCTCGCGAATAACGCGCTCACCACCATGTCCACATAGCGCGTGATGGATATGCCTTCCGGTTTGCTTTGCCATGTATTCCACCCATTTTGAAGCATCGTAGCTAAAGCCCTCATCGTAAAAGACCTTCTCCGCCTTGCTCGGCATACGTTTCACCTTCCCACCCTTGCAAATGATTGTCGTCTTGACACCCTCGCATTCATTCTTCTTATGCCGTGATAGGTGTTTGTTTTTGGTAAACAGTTGTTTGCATATCCCGCATTCCCATTTCTGGGTCAGCACGTCCAAATCCTTGATGTAGAAACAGTGGCCATCCAGCATACCAAGATTGATAGTATCAAAACCCTTTTTGTACTGCTTTTGCCCATAGACGAGTCGCCATGGTGCTTTTTCAGAGCTTGTCTTGGGCTCAAAGACTCTGATGTTGATCCCGAATTGTTTGGCGACGCCCTCCAGATCCACCAGCTTTGTGGGGCGCACGTCCTTCGCTTTAGCTTAGGGTCCTCGTAGTAATTCCGGGCTAGGGTGAGGGCCGGCTTTGTAAGAAACTCTATTCCCCATACTACGTCTGCCCTCTCTCTTACAGCTAGGCACCTCCAAAAGCATAAGTTGTCCGTTCGTTCTATTTTCCCATCCATGGCGTAGATGCACCTCTTTTTTCGCAGCTAGCCTGGGAGAGGACCGCATCCCAGAAGAGGTTCGCGCGTACTTATCACCTTGATCTGTACGTGATCAAAGACGATTTTGCCCTCATAGGCCCCTGGAGTCTCGGTGGTTCTAACAGGTGGTAAATAAGCCTTAGTCCAAAACTCGTCATCCTCCAAATCGAGACGCTTCATCTCGCATACTTCAATGAATGCTTCGATTTCCGCTATACTTGATAGTGACCTGGAGCTCTTGGTTTTGTGATATTCAGACACACCGCCTCCACCTTGGTAAATATCACACCCGAAGCTATATACGATCTTAACACGCATTTCCATATGGGGCTCAATTTTTTGCATAATCGGATCCTTTATAGGTTGGTTCAAATGCTTGTTGAACCGCCATGTTTTGATCCTATTCCCATCCTCCAATATTTGGATATCGTCCTCGGGGCCCCGAATATCCTCCGTGTAGTCTTCCCTTGCCTCCTGTTCGATCTCGTCGTGAAGCGTTGTCCCCCCTGAAATATGTTCTTTTGCCTTGTTGTACTAGAAGGCCACGGTATCCCGAACACTCTGTAGCCGAGAGGCAAGAGCGTCGCGGGTTGCTGCCACCGGTGCCGACACGGTGCTATATAGTTTGCCGATTGCATTCTTAAACCAACTCATCCCTTTCTTATATACAGATTTTAAAAACGTCCGAAGATTGCTTCGAAGTTGTTAAAATCTTTTCTGCGCATGCGTTGATTTTTGATGATATTTAGCGGATTTTTTTGTAGGGGAGGGGGGCATTGATTTTGATATGCATGACTAAGCATAGACTATTAGGGACTTTACCTTGATTTACTGCGCATGCGTTGGATTTTTGCTGATGGTCAGCGGAATTTGCAGGGATGGGGTGTGATGATATTAATGGGAGTGTGATGAAAAATCTGTGACGTCACAAGCAAAATTTGTATTTTATTTTCTGTGAGACTTTGACTGTGTTTATGTACAGGATCTGTATGTAGTGACCCCCTATACTAGCTGTATTGATGAAATACAAAATTTTGAAGACCAGGTAAGAACTGCATGAAGTACTGCAATGATTTTCTGCGACAGCTGATTGAAAATTCATGATGTCAGAGTTAATTTTAAAGACCATATCTGCTGGTCTGGAATGTCCCGTAAAGTTTTACTATTGTTTAGGTTTGTACATATGGTTTATAATAGCTAGTTGGACAGGTCATTGGTTCTAAACAAAACAAAATATTCTGTTTTTATATATTTAAGGGGTAATTAAAGTCATATTTAAAAAAGGTGAATTTTGGCGTAAATACTTTAAAGAACAACAACATACTTTGCATGTCATACCCAAAACATTTAGTCTGTTCATAGAAGATTACTAGTTTTTACTGGTAGGACATCTTAAACTTGTTCTTTTTTTGTAAAAATGTCGCTATTCCGCAATATGAATATCCAGTTATGAAGCATAGTTTTCTGTGTCGCTATAGTTGTTATTTAAATAGATTTTGAGATTTAAAAGTTTATTAATTTTTTTTTTCCCGCTTAAAATTTATTTTGCGTCAGCCACAAAATAGTTTTATGCTTGCCTCTGATAATTAGTGATTACAAATTAAGCCTAAGGCCAGCCCACGAAAGAGCAGAACCAAATTGTCACAATTCGTTACCTGTCAACTTTGGCATATTAAGAAAGAGGTCCAAGAGCATTGAATTAAAAGAATATTAAGTTTCTTTAACGACAGTGCTTAACTTTGTAAACATCAGCACAGCACGTGGCAAAAAAGAGCTTTGCTAAAAACTTCGGTGTCTAAGGATTAAGCAAACTTTCATTGGATCCGTAATCATGATATTGTATGTGATGTTTAAAACAGAAGTTTAACCACGATTTTTTCTACTTTTCTTTTGTATGTTTAAAGACAGAGTAACAAATGATACAGACACCTTTTAAGGTAGCGGTATGGTAAATTATACCTCCTCTTCTGTATAAAGCATATTTTTTCAACTTTCCTTTTAAGAAAACATCATAAAAGTATATATGCAGCTACTTGTTAACAAACGTTTGTTCTACGGTATGACGGAAAAAAATTAAAATGTTATAACAGATTAAAAATATAGTCGAAAGTCTTGAAAAGTAGGTGTGGCCAAAGGGATTAGTCTCAAAAGTATACAAGTTCTCAGAAGAAAAAAACATGTCCACATGTTCAGCATAGTCTGAATTTAAATCGTGTGTCTCATTTTTTCTCAACTTTAATATGAAAATAACGCTCAATTTTTTTCTTCTTCTTTCTTCAATCACTTATGCATCCAAATCCGCTGACCAAAAATTAAAATGAGACACACGATTAGAGATCAAACACTCGTGAAGCCGAAAACGAAAATTTCATGATGCATCTAATGTATTTTTGAGACAGATCCCTTTAAAGAAGAGAAGGCAACCGAAAACTTTACGAAAAAATTATTCAGAGATATTCGTTAACGAAGATTTTTCTTTCGAGCTGTGATTGTAGAAGTCTTATTCAACACGTTTTCAGCATAAGAATGCCCCGTCATAGCCTAGTTAACTAAGCTTTCTTCTTCGAGTTGATAAAATGAGTTTCTCTCAAACTAAAGCTTAGACGCAAACGAATGACTCTGCGGAAACCCCGAGTTTAAATTGGACAATGTGACTAATCGCTTCGGAGGCCATTTTAATTTATCTGTGAGTTGTTTACCAAGCTTGGCCACATCTTACTCTGGTAAAAACTTTATAGTTTACTAATGTTTGTTAGGGTGAGTGAAACCACTCGCTGGAATATTCGGATGAAAAGGGCTTTCCCCGACATGGACCACGTGAGTAAAGAACAATAGAATTAGCCAATCAAAAAGCGCGGCCAGATTTTGACCGCAGAAAAATCGTTTGAGACCCAGCGTAATTTTTCCCAACTACTCCGATTTCCCGCTGGTAAGAAAAATTACGCTGGGTCTCCTGGCTAGCCCCGTCATGGAAAAGCAAAATAAATAATTCTCAAAGCATTTGTTTTTGATATGATGATATTTTCTTACTTACGTCAGGGAGAGATAGTAAAATGTATGTTCTGGCGCAAAGAAGGACAACAACAACGACAACGGCAACAACAAGTCCCGGAATCCCCGAAATCTCTAATTCCGGGAAATCCCGAAACCGATAAATCTAACGCATGCGCACACGCCATTAGTAATAATGCTGACATCAGCAAAAATTCGAGCATGCGCAGTTGAGTAGGGGTGAGTGCCATACTCAAAGCTAGCCCCGGGCTCAAAAATAAACATGACAAGGGAGCAATGCGATGAATGTGAAGCGATCCTCGATGAATACGACCGATGCCTGCAATGCCAACGGAGACTCCTTATACATGGTAAAATGCTGTGCTGGTCCTGCTATTACTTGTATATCACCTATAACGGTGGGTACTGTCCATGTAAAAGACTCTAGTTGGGCCCCAATATTAACAAAATAAAAGGATGTTTAAATTTGCTAGTGAGACTGTTAAATCAAAGGACTTTTATACCAAGGCGGCTCCGTTACATATGAAAGATATTAACATTAATAATATAGTGCTAAGTGATCCAATCAGTACCAACAAGGGCAGGGATGAACGCGTCATTATTGGATATAAAAATGATGGCAAGATCAGTAATCTAGCGATTAAAACACCTAAGAATCCATATTCCAATGGCGCGAAGCGCTACGATGACGATAATGAAAGCTCACTCACCATGTCATTCGACATCTATGATAAATCCCGATGGCTGGATAAGTTTAATACTATCATGGATAAAATCCAAGCCTTGGAAGGAGTAAGCTTTGATAACCAGTGCGCAGATTGCAAATATATCAACACAAAAGTGAAAGAATGGGAAGGCAAGATAAGAACAGCCTTCAATCCCAAGGAAGTCCCCCTAAAGGAAAGCTGCAGGTGCCAGGCTATTTTCAAACTTGCGAGCATTTACAAGCACGGTTCAAAACATTATATACAAATAACTCTGGAAGAATGCAAGTATGAAATCGAGGAATTCGAGCCAACCCTCTATTTGAATTCGGATGATGATTCGGATGATGAATTCATGCATTAGACCAAAAAAAAAACTTTATATGATTGTTCCCAATCATATATAAACATGTTCGTTACCGAATTAAAAAAGGAAGCCAAAGTGCTAGGCATCCGTAACATTTCAACCATGAATAAGGCCACCCTTATCGAGGCGATTCGTAAGGTTAAATACAAGGATGCCTCCACTAACACCGATGGACCCTACTGCGATCCATGTTCAATGATAGCGTTGGATAAACGTCTTGAGCAATGCTCGAGAGACCTTAAGTGTAGAAGAGTTATACATGATGGAGATTTGCTGATAGACGCCGATACTGGAGAATTGCTTAATTCACGCAATAATCAGTTAATCTAGTATTTTTTAGCAACATACTAGATTATGAATAAGTCGGCGGTTCATCTAAATACTGCTTACATGTTGAACAGATTGAAGTTTTTTCATAAGCTCCTCCTTCGCCTCTTCACGCCCCTTCGCGACAAGCTGCTGTCTCTCACGATCATTGATGGCATTCACGGCTTGTTTCGTTCTTTGACGGACTTGTTCCTTCAGCAGCATGTATTTTTGCTTCTCCTGCATAATCAAGCTGAATTCATAGTCGCTGATCGCCCCATTCTCCACAGCCTTGCTGATTAGATCGACAACACTATTCAATTTGGTCTCTGCCAATAGCCTGATGCTCTCGTGTTTCTTCGACTTGACATCTAGCTTCTTCCCCGCATTCCGCAGACCCGCTTGCCCTAGTCCTACGGCGATCGTGATACCGCCCATGGCCACGGCGAGCGGTACACTAATTCCGGATAACATACTACCAATCCCAACACCCGAAGTGATGACACTCATGGCTAGTAATCCATGGTCAGTGAATCTCACCCACGTACCATGCATTTTGAACTTTTTAGCGAGCCTATCCCGCTCTTTTGATTCATTGCGGAGATACTGCTCTACCTCCTCGATTTTGCGCAGTCTGTAAACCTGGCTTTCATCAAGCTCGTCAGGTGCACTCGGTGATAAGCTCGGGTAGAGCTTTGTAATCTCTGTCATTTATTCTATGAGCAAGTGCATTGTTAAGCCTGTAAACAAAATGTTCCTATCGTGGTACTTGTCAGCTAGCATGAACTCCAAACGATCTGTGGATCCCTTCAAAGGGAGGTACACGGGGCTATCAAAACTCCACGTCAACATGTTCCCCCAATCATTTAGCTCTTTGGTCGGGAGCAAGGCCAATATATCCGATTTCTCACCATTAAACAAGCTGTGCTCCTGATCAATCTGCGTACACTTGAGTCGTAGTCGCTGGTACACGTCTGTTCTGTAGGATCCGTCATAGTCCCCCGCGGGTAATACTAGGGCAATATCATTATCCAAACCAAATATATCTCCCAGCTTTCGATCCATTATTGCCTTATAGCCCGTGCTAACACTAATCCTTGACATGCCGTTTCTAAGGATAGACACCCCGAGTTTATCCCCGGCTTGATTATTGATTATGGCCGCGAGATCCTCAACCCGATATAATCCTTTTTCGATCTTGATATGCACCTTCAATATTGCGCTCGCTTCCTGTTTAAATATCCTCAGGCTCATGACGTCAAACACATTGAGCCAAGTCCCCCTGATACTAATGGATTTCAGAGCGATCCTCGTGCCCTCCCCCAGATGAGGCTTGAATATCGTAGGCTTCTCTACACCCGTAACGTACAGTTGCTTCATGTTTCTTTAAAAGAAACATGAATATCTACTCCTACAACCCGAAAGCGGAGTACCACTCCAACAGGGGTGAATGGCCACTTGCTATAACCAACTTGGAGCATCAAGACCTGTACGTCTCTACAGAGTCGCATATCCCCGTATCATTCCCCGAGTTCACCAAATACCCAATCAAGGTGACAAGTACGTACTTGAACGACCCTGTCATACAAGGTTGGACGAAAGGACAAGCCCTCGACTACTGGCACATCCAAGTGAACCTCGCATGTCATTGTGCAAGCACGGCCTTGGGCATCTCTGCCAAGCATCTAACTGGCTCCGTACCGCTTGTCAATGCCATCTTCAAATTTCACGTGTACTATCACATGCGACGCATCTTAGCAAGGATGAAAGTACCCATGTCTTTCAACGATGGGTTCTCACGCTATAAGAATCCCTACTCCACATCTGGATATGCGCAAGTATGTCGTGAATATGATGCTGACCCCAATAGTCTCTACAAGACCAAGTCGGTATCGGCGTCACTCACCAATGGAAGATGGTGGCCCCAAGTTAAAGGGGATTGGGCCAAATTCATCACCCCAACAAGTCAAGGCTTGACATCAGAGGGTCTGACCAAGCTAAGCGAGAGTATAAGAGTTTACGTGGTCCTGTTGCTTGGATCCCAGGCAGGGGCAAAGGCATCCCTACTGGGATCAGGTGCGGGCAGCTATACAGCAAGGCAAATATTGATGCAAAAATTTGAAGCCATGATAAAGCGTCAAGAGAACGTAGGACATGACATCACGGAATTCCAGAAGGTCTTGCAATATGCTCGAACACCTGTAAACTTCGCCGTCATGCCAAGCGTATACATGCTCCCTCGGACCTTGAATTGCGTATCGGCAAGATTGTGGGGTATAACAACAACATCCTCATAGCACCCGCCAATGTCAATGTGGGGATCCAGGTTGATGTGAATAACAAGCCTATTGCTAGGGATGCGGCTGCCACACCCCTCAAGCATACCCGGCATGGCATGCCGGGTTCTGGGCATCCCGAGCAGGTTGTCAAACTTCCAAGGCAAGAAATATCAGGAGGCTGGCGGCCCCCCGATCAGGTATGCAAGGAGGCGGGAAAAATCAACACGAGGATAACAAAGCTGCCTTGGTTACAACAGGGGTAGGCCTCATCCTTGCCTATATTTGGCTGAAAAAATAGGTCTAAATTTGATTGGTTGGGTATACCCGATATTAAGTACACCCAACACACTAGATGATAGCCGCCCTATGATTTTTCCCAACGTATGCCACAACGAAAGCGACAGCAGCGGCGATGGCCATGTAAGTGCCTGGCTGCGAATTCGACAATCTTCGCTGCTACTCGGAAGAAGAACGACACAACGCTGCCTATGATCCCTGGTAAAGCGGCACCGGCTTTCCCGGCTAGATACTTCAGGAATTTTCCGAGTCTTTCAAGCTGTTTCCGTACAAAACCTTTCCCACTTGCGGAACCCCCCGCGGCACCGGCACCACCAGCACCTCCAGTAACGGCGAGCACGATGGTTGAAATGAGCAAGCCGACAGCAGAGACTATACTCGCTATAGTCAAGCCTTGTTCCTTGAAGAGTATCTTGAGCTTTTCCCGCAGTGACGTGTCTTCTCCTGCCATCTTCATCAGAGTGTCTTTGATGTGCTTCAGTTGACTCTGCGTGGTGGAGGAAAGCAAAACGTGCGCTTCTCGTGCTACTTCCTTCAGCTCGCGGAGTCCCTCTATATTCTTCTCGTGCTTCGCGATATCTCTATCCCAGATATGTTCGTAAAAATCATCGACTTTTGCCTCTAGTGTACTTTCCATGAGTTCCTGCCTTGCCGTCCCACTCGCTTCTGGCTCAGTGCTGGACCCCTCCATACTAGGAACGCCGGGCATACTGGTAGATCCCTCCGCAGACTGCGTCGTAATGTCTTCCGGCTGAGTAAACGAAGTCTCTTCATCGTATCCTGGATTATCAGTCATTTATTCAACGAAAACCAGCTAGTAATAAACCATGAGTAACATGTTCGGAATTAAACTCGATC
Organism: Hydractinia echinata; assembly: GCA_030067915.1. Taxonomy (NCBI): domain Eukaryota; kingdom Metazoa; phylum Cnidaria; class Hydrozoa; order Anthoathecata; family Hydractiniidae; genus Hydractinia; species Hydractinia echinata. The sequence continues at coordinate 19,468 of JASGCC010002638.1, forward strand.
CTGATGTAGAAGTCAAGACTATGCTGGGTATGAAAGGGAAGAAGTATCGTGTTAAAGTAAGTCACGTCCCCAGTACGATCAATCAGAACGAGGACTTGTACGTGGATGTACCAAACATGGGGCGGGACGACGTCATTTTTCCAGGCTCTCTCAAACTCCTTTTCAACCTGGAGCTTGAGGGTACGAATACGAAGAGAACCATCGTGAGCAATATTGGCAAAGCCCTGGTGCGAAATTTACGTATCACGTTGAACGGTAATGAGGTGCAGAATATCAGCGACTACAATGTGCTCGCTACCTATAGAGATCTCTGGCTCCCCAAGTTTGAGAGAGAGAACAACCTCATTCTAGAAGGCATCAACCCTAATGACGGTACAATCAGGGCCCTCCAGGTAAAAGCAACTGACCATGTTGGGACAGATGAGGAAAAAGCGATCGTGGCAGCGTATGGCAACACCTTTTGCATCCCGTTGGGTAAGATGTTTGAGCTAACAAGAGACCTACCCTTCTACCAGGGAGGACTCCATGACAGGCTACAGTTCGTCCTGCATTTCAGCCCTGCCGGCGATGTCATCAAAGATGGAGGTACAGCAGCATCAGGGTCTACGTCAGCTAAATCAGCGGATGCTCAGTACAAGATTAGCAACATTGCCCTAGAGTTTGGCAAGGTGCACCACGAGGGACTTAGCAGTGCTATGATCTCGAGGTATTCGAGACTGGCGCTACCTTATGAAAGGATCCTAAGAAGTAAAGTGGTCACTATGAAAAAGTCTGATACCTCCCATAACCTCCAGATTGATACACCTGCAAAGAGCCTCAAGGGGGTGCTACTATTATTCGTAGACCCTGGGAGAGTCAAAGCCTACTCGGGTGTAAATGAGACGTTCTACAATCCCAAGATCGAAAGAATCTCGATCACGGTCGAGGGTGAGCCTAACGAACTGTATAGCCACGTCATGCTTGGTAAGGATCACCTTGAGCAAGTCTTTGAATTGTTCGGTAGCCATGACTCTGAGGTCACAATCGGGCAGTTCATGACCGAGAGATACGCGCTCTTCATCGATTTTCGGTCAAGTCCAGATAACAGTCTGTATGGATCGGGTAGACCATTGCAGAGGCTAAGCGATGGTATAACCCTCCACATGACCAAGAAAGCTGACGGGAGCGGTGACACACGCTGTTACGTCTTCTTGCTGCAAGATGCGCAGCTTAACATCCTAGACGGGCGATTCCATGGGGTGGAGTACTAGAATAAAGCATGGCAACTCTAGCTATAATGGCTGCAGGTGCCGCGGTTAACGCGCTAGCTTTCAGTGGTACAAATTTCCTATTCTCCAAACTTTCGGGGCATGGGGAGGCTGAGAGGAAGAGGCATGACAAAGCGATCGAACAGCTTCAAGCAGCTCAAGCACAGTGGGTACGTGATCGACAGGCAAAGATCGATTGGTACAACAAGCAGCGTGAGCTACAAAGACAAGCCGGTAAAAGTTTGGATGAGTTGGATGCAGGCATGCGAGAGTACTATATCGCAACGATCGAGAAAGCCCCCAAGCTCTCCGACTATTATGTACCCTCCAAACAACAGCAGGACGGCGAGCTGACTTTCATCTTGGGTTACTGGCTCTTTTGGGTTTCGTGGCTTACAGGTATATGTAAGGTACCAGGGCAAGGTTTTGACATGTTTAATATAAAGACATGTCAAAGTTAATTACCAAGGAGGAGGCTGAGAAACTCAGCAGTATCTACTATACCCCGGAACATCTCTGGACTGGACGGAAAGCTATCAAATTACTCTCCGAGCGGAGTGGTCTATCCAAGAAAAGGGTGACGCATTGGCTGACTCGTCAACTGCTCTGGCTCCGACATATCAAAGGGCCCAAAAAGATCGACTACCCGCACTTCACCATCACAAAGCCTAACGAGATGCATCAGTTTGACTTGCTCTACATGCCGCATGATAAACTCTATGGCAGCACGTACAAATACATACTCACGGCCATTGACGTGGCCTCGCGCTATAAGGTAGCCAGGCCCCTGAGAACCAAGAAAGCCAGCGAAGTAGCTGAAATGATCAAGGACATTTACAAAGCGGGACCTTTACGATACCCCAAGACCTTCCAGTGCGACAATGGTAGTGAGTTCAAATCAGATGTGACGAAGCTGCTGGAAAGTAAAGGGGTCGAACTCAAGCGCGCAACTACCAAGTACCACCATACCTTCACGGCTTTTGTCGAGAGCTACAACAAGGTGCTCGCGCAGAGATTGTTCAAGCCCCAAGATGCTCAAGAGCTTGCCTCTGACGAAACTAGTACCACATGGGTCAAGCACTTGTACACTATCGTGAAAAGCATGAATAATAGCAAAACGGCTCTGATCGACATGAAGCCTTCGAAAGCCATCAAGCTGGATGAAGTCCCGCTTACGAAAAGTGAGCAGCATCCGGAAGAGAAACCCCTACCGGATGACGGCTTATACTTGTACTTGCTGCAACCTGGAGAAGAGCACGGTGGTGCTAAAAGACGCGCGACCGACGCTTGGTGGAGCAAGAAAACGTATAGACTGGACCGTATCGTGACAGGGTCGAGGTTGTTATACTATCTGGCGGGTGGGCCTGATCGAAGCTTTGTGGCGGAGGAGCTCATGCTGATACCGGAGGGTGTTGAAGTACCTCCGGAGCATGTAAAAGAGTGGTAAATGGGTTGTTTTGTAGCTTGCGAGAGCTACAAAAACTGTGACTTAGTCTTTCATTCCGCGAGTTCCAAGAGACGTTCATGCGTATATGTAAGCCCCAGCCTGAAATGTCTCACGCGCTCTGGGTTTACCTCAATACACCCATGCTCCCTGAGCTAATTATAATGAACGATGGAATTAGGGGTCTCTGCCAGTACCACAATCTCGCTCTTGGGGTAATCTACAAGCTTGTTCCTTATTTTTTGCGCTACATATCCTGTTGGCCACAGATGGCAAGGTAGGGCCAGGGATCATCGTTGTTCTTCTGGATAACGGCCATACTATTATCTTTTCCAGGGTCGTCGAGATGGGGTACGGCACGTTGTCGCAGCTCCTCAATTTCATCCCCGAGTGCCAGGAGCTGGTTGCCTCTGTCTTCAAGGTCGTCCCCGAGTGCTAGGAGCTGGTTGTCCCTGTCTTCAACCTCATCATTAAGGAATGCCAGAGTCATATCCTTATCCTCAAGGGCTTGACGATGCTCCCCGAGCTCGTCTTGTATTTTTCCACCCCTTTTTTCGCAAGCCACCTCATAAGCTCTACAGCTTTGGGCTTTCTTGATTTGGCAGCAATCTCTAGAGCACCATCTAATGTAACGAACAGATCGGTGGAATTTTTCGATCTACCAAGGGGAACGGTACTACCGGTACCCTCCAGAGTGTTACGGGTACGATAAAATTTGGCAGGAAAATCTCTGAACGAGTCTATACTTTTTACAATCCCCAAATATCTACCGAGATCAGCACGCTTGAACATAGGCTAATTTTGTTCATCGAATAGAGTCTCGATGGCTCCTGTGGGTACTGCATTGAATAGAGTAATTTGTTCCAAGGACATTTTTTACTTGTAATGTCTTTGGAATCCGAAAATCTTTTGCACGGACTGTGCTCTTAATTTTGAATTGCATGTGCCGTGGGTAGTTAATGTGAGCCACAGGTTCACATTAATACCAACCCTATCACAGTCCTCTATATATCACGCGTGCTGCCATGATGATGGATCCCACAGCGGCTAATGTCGCGACCTTTTTCATACAGTCACGCACTTGACACAATTCCCACAGCATGCTGAATAGTAGTTCATCCGTGTCGGTGCCTTCTTCCGGGTTAGAAATGTTATCATAGGCTAGATCGTCCTCCAATTTCTTAATCCTTTCCATAATCTGCTTAATTGTATCCTCTGTCATACTTTATTTAGGGGTGTGAGCTGAACGAGGGTGATATTTTATAAATCTTATATATTGAAAACGCAATAAGAATGAAGGACCCCGCGGTGGCGAGTGCAGTGACTTTTCTTACGTAACCTCGCAGACCGTACAATTCCTCCAAGCTCGCTTCAAGGGAGTGTTCCAGGTATGAATTTTTCTCGTCCCCCCACCTTATTTCATCCTTCATTTCCCTGATCTGGTCGATAAGATTTTTTACTACTACCACATCTGAATGAGACATATTTATTTAGTTGAGAATCACTGCAAAATCTTCCAGCTCCTTGGATGCTCCAGCCTTACATATAAGCAAGCGTGTTTCGATCTTTTCAACCCTGTTTTGATAGTCCCCCAGTCTGAAATAAGGTTCGTCTCTTCATCAATTAGACGAATATCACTTCGTTCTGAGGGGTACCACATGAAGAGCTGCTTCTTCTGACGACGCAGGTTCTTTGGCAGAGCCGTATAACTCTGCATTAATAACCATAAGCTGTGATTCTTGTGCCTCCCGCTGATAGCGAGCTCTAATAAGGGTTGTCGCTTCTTATCCAGGCTCTCGTCAGCGATCATATCGTCGACGATGAACAATGTTTCTTCACCCGCTAGAAGCTCCGATAGTTTTTGAATCCAGTCGAAGAGTTGACCTTTGGGGTCCACCAGGAAAACGTAGTCATCTTTCCATAGTGAGGCTCTCTCGAGGTAGGTCCTATTCCAGCGGAGAGTGGGGCACAGGATCACGATATTGTTGAAATGGTGCTTGTACTCGCTCTCCAGTAGGTCCAGGACTCGCTGAGTTTTACCGCATGAGGTGGGCCCTGTAAAGATCGCCGTATGCGGGTTCTTGACGATATCAAGAGTCATTTATTCTTCATGTATGCCTCAGGCATACACGAACTTGTAGACCTACTTAGGTTTTGGTATAATACTTGCTGGAAGTCACCCCTTGCTGACGGCCATCTCTCTTGAACCTCTACCTGCTGTAAAATAAGCCACCATTTTGAGGGCATCACTAGTATCCATCTTGGTGGAGGGACGCGTGATACCAAGGAACTTTTTGCCGACCATCGCGTAGGCAAATGTGAACCCAAGGTCCACGACTGTCTCGTTGATCATATCGATAATCTCTTTCTGTTGAGGTGATACGTTTGAACTCATTTATATTATAGGGTCAACAAGACATCTTGAAAATGTCGGGCTGTCGCTCTTGCCTCCGTTTTTGCTTGGGCAGAGGCGCATGTGAGTCAGGGATTTCCTCAGGCTGGCGAGCCGGCCGTTTACTGAAAATATAGAATCCAACTCCTATACAGGTGAATATGACAGCGAGACCGCCAGCGCTATAGATATATACGCTGCCTGTGAACTTGGGAGGACCTGCGGTAAGTTCCTGACTCTCTTGGGAAGTACTTTTGCCCAAGTTCTTCTTCTTTTCCAGCTTATCCTTGCGATTCCATTCCACAAGTCTCTTGCCGGCAGCAACTCTTCCCTCGTTCTTCTTGATTGATTGATTGATTGATTAGGTTCTTCACTCATTTCTTATAGGTCTAAGACGTATAAGAATCACTTCTTTTTTACGGAGATATGGAAGGTCAGACCCTGATCCTCAAGGATCTCCATGGTCTCTTTCATCCCTGTGAGTATAGCCTCCGGGGTGTTTAAATCTCTCTCGAAATATCTCAAGAACTCCCTGAACGTCATGGGTTCTTCCTTTGGCGGGGCTCTAAGCTTCCTCTCCCTCATCAGTGCCGCCGATTTGTGGCCCCATGCGACTCTCCCCGGATGTTTTTTCCGCACCTCAACAATTTTTTTCGACGGGCTCGGTTTGTTGTTTTTTTTGGTTGATTATAATACAAGCGCTGCTCATCTTTCTCTCTCGTTCAAGATCATCTCGCTCTTCACCCGCCCGGGTCACGAGCCTCACAGAGAGCACTTCCCTCTAGCCGGCCTTTAAACCGCATCTGCCAGAAGCTCTTATAGCGTTCTTATGTAGGGTTCTCAATAAATTACACGCCTGTGGTGGAAATTGATCGGCTGCAGGTGTCAGGATTTCCAAAACGCGCGAGTAATAACCGCCATATATACCGCACCAGTCTGTATATCGCGATTTTATTCTGCTCTTGCCTACTGAATCTGCTATGATATTCCCCATTTCAAATACTTCATAATTATCCAGACGTATCTTTGATAGACTGTTTCCCATTATTCTCTTGTTGTTCAACCACTTGCCCCTCACCCACCTTGGACGCGGGTATTTGACAGTGATTTACAGTATGCGCAGCTACTAGAAGAGGCGTTAGGAATTTACCAAAAGCAGAGTATACTAGTAACCCCAAGTCAGCCATAGAATCTTTAATGATGGGGTCCTCTTCAATATCTTTGCAAAGACCCTCGACGCTATCGAGCTGCATCAGACGTGCTACAACTTTGCTGTACATACTGATAGTTTGTAAAGATAGGGCTTTTGCAGTTTTTTCCCCCTTCTCTTGGAGTTTAAGTTGAACAAGCTCGGTGTGGATTTTCTCGATTGTTTCAGGTGAAGCTTTATCAAGGGATGCTTCCGTACACTTTTTCGGTAGTAAGTGTCCCTTGCCTTTACGTATGGCATCTTTCAAAGCCTGGCGCTTGTCAATGGTTTTATCAACATGTTCATATTCTGCAGAGGCATTGTCGAATACTTGTGCAATATCAGACATCTTTATTAGTAGTCGTTTATAACGAAAAAGAATGTAGGCAATCATGGCATAGGGTAGAATTATAGCGATTAGTAGACATAATTCCATTTGTTTAAAATTAAACTATAGTCTACTCGGAGATATATCGATTGCCTTTCGATTGATTTTCACTTACCCACAAGGGTTGGTGCTACAATTCCAAACGATAATGACCTCTCGCGAGTGTCGTGATTTGATCCGCTTGAACGATCCGCTTATCGTCTGCTCGATTAAGTGCCAGCTTGGTCACTTCCTGAGTAAAGATCTGATGTCCTTTGTTCGCAATAGATACCCAGGTTTTGTATATGTTAACACCCTCCTCTAGACAGCGCTGATAGTCATTAAAGGTGATGGATTTAGCCGTGATGCACTTCTTCACACTCTTAGCCTTGCGATCTCCACCCTCTTTCGAGAGACTCTCGTAAGCATATGCCTTCGCTCTCAGGGTGATGAATTCGGTCATGATCTTCCCGCTTAGCTCATCCTTCATGAGGCCTACGACCTTTTTATTCTTGCCGATGGGGAGAGGTCTGTCATCGTCCCTACTGTAGGCGCTCGTATCAAAGCGCTCCTCCACATCAGCGGTAATGTCGCAGTAAAAATCCTCTGTCTTGATATGATAGACGAAACTATCAGTATCCATATAGCACAAGCCCAAGTTACTACCGTATTTGGGCTGCATGTAGTCATAGTGGAAATCGTACATGACGGTTTTTGACTGATCCAAGATAGCTTGACCAATATACACAGGCTTATTCATCTTTATTCCCGTCCTACCCATTTCCACACCCATGAGGTTCTCGCTGAAGTAGTTGCCGCCCCTGAAGTTTGGCTTCATGACGAACTTTGTATACGCGGCTTCGTTCGTGACTAGCTTAATATTACGGTGATTGCGGATATTCTCCATAGTTTTCCCAAAGACCGACAGGTTCATGAGCTTGTAAAAGTTTTTCTCAAAGTCGTTCTTGGCGGCAGTTCTCAGCCGCGTGTTGTGATCGATATAGTCGCGCAGCCAAGGCTTTTGGTTAAATCGGATGACTCGGTACACTTTCTTGAGTAGGAGCCCATGTTTCAGAGCTTGGTGGAGAGCCCCGATGTGTACAACATACTTCCGCTTATGTTCAAGATTCGGGATGAGCTTCTCTACCCCGTGAATCACCTTGCGCTCCGGTAGGAAGGGAGCTCGTTGTGCTTATCATGTAGGCTTTCGGGGTAGTCGAGGTCAACTTCCAAGAGGTAGCCATGCTTGTTAGCAGCCACGAGTTTACCGATCTTCTTCCCCGTAAAGACCTCCACGTTTGACAGCCATTTGAACCCACCAGTGGGTAGATCCTTTCGCATGGCCCAGCCGTAGAGGTTGTTGGCATCGAGATACTGCAAGTA
>JASGCC010002639.1:0-27484 GCA_030067915.1 Hydractinia echinata
AAGTACCCAGGGAGTAAACTCATTTCCCGAACGATTTTTAAAATTATTTTTTCACCACTAAAACCCATGAGACTTGTAGTTTTCAAAAAATTTTCATTTTGATGAGACGCCGAATGAAACCAGTTTAATCTCCGGCAACCGAAAACCCGCGATTTCCCGTAAATCCCGGCTCGGCCCGTATAGTCGAATGTATACAAAGAAAGTAAGCAGGGAGTAAACTCATTTCCCGAACGATTTTTAAAATTATTTTTTCACCACTAAAACCCATGAGACTTGTAGTTTTCAAAAATTTTCATTTTTGATGAGACGCCGAATGAAAGCAGTTTAATCCGGCAACCGAAAACCCGCGATTTCCCGTAAATCCCGTATAGTCGAATGTATACAAAGAAAGTACCCAGGGAGTAAACTCATTTCCCGAACGATTTTTAAAATTATTTTTTCACCACTAAAACCCATGAGACTTGTAGTTTTCAAAAATATTTTCATTTTTGATGAGACGCCGAATGAAAGCAGTTTAATCCGGCAACCGAAAACCCGCGATTTCCCGTAAATCCCGGCTCGGCCCGTATAGTGGAATGTATACAAAGAAAGTACCCAGGGAGTAAACTCATTTCCCGAACGATTTTTAAAATTATTTTTTCACCACTAAAACCCATGAGACTTGTAGTTTTCAAAAATTTTTCATTTTTGATGAGACGCCGAATGAAAGCAGTTTAATCGCCGGCAACCGAAAACCCGCGATTTCCCGTAAATCCCGTATAGTGTCGAATGTATACAAAGAAAGTAGCAGGGAGTAAACTCATTTCCCGAACGATTTTTAAAATTATTTTTTCACCACTAAAACCCATGAGACTTGTAGTTTTCAAAAATTTTCATTTTTGATGAGACGCCGAATGAAAGCAGTTTAATCTCCGGCAACCGAAAACCCGCGATTTCCCGTAAATCCCGGGCTCGGCCCGTATAGTCGAATGTATACAAAGAAAGTACCCAGGGAGTAAACTCATTTCCCGAACGATTTTTAAAATTATTTTTTCACCACTAAAACCCATGAGACTTGTAGTTTTCAAAAATTTTTCATTTTTGATGAGACGCCGAATGAAAGCAGTTTAATCCGGCAACCGAAAACCCGCGATTTCCCGTAAATCCCGGCTCGGCCCGTATAGTCGAATGTATACAAAGAAAGTACCCAGGGAGTAAACTCATTTCCCGAACGATTTTTAAAATTATTTTTTCACCACTAAAACCCATGAGACTTGTAGTTTTCAAAAATATTTTCATTTTTGATGAGACGCCGAATGAAAGCAGTTTAATCTCCGGCAACCGAAAACCCGCGATTTCCCGTAAATCCCGGCTCGGCCCGTATAGTGGAATGTATACAAAGAAAGTACCCAGGGAGTAAACTCATTTCCCGAACGATTTTTAAAATTATTTTTTCACCACTAAAACCCATGAGACTTGTAGTTTTCAAAAATATTTTCATTTTTGATGAGACGCCGAATGAAAGCAGTTTAATCTCCGGCAACCAAAAACCCGCGATTTCCCGTAAATCCCGGGCTCGGCCCGTATAGTCGAATGTATACAAAGAAAGTACCCAGGGAGTAAACTCATTTCCCGAACGATTTTTAAAATTTTTTTTCACCACTAAAACCCATGAGACTTGTAGTTTTCAAAAAATTTTCATTTTTGATGAGACGCCGAATGAAAGCAGTTTAATCCGGCAACCGAAAACCCGCGATTTCCCGTAAATCCCGTATAGTCGAATGTATACAAAGAAAGTACCCAGGGAGTAAACTCATTTCCCGAACGATTTTTAAAATTATTTTTTCACCACTAAAACCCATGAGACTTGTAGTTTTCAAAAAATTTTCATTTTTGATGAGACGCCGAATGAAAGCAGTTTAATCGCCGGCAACCGAAAACCCGCGATTTCCCGTAAATCCCGGCTCGGCCCGTATAGTCGAATGTATACAAAGAAAGTACCCAGGGAGTAAACTCATTTCCCGAACGATTTTTAAAATTATTTTTTCACCACTAAAACCCATGAGACTTGTAGTTTTCAAAAATATTTTCATTTTTGATGAGACGCCGAATGAAAGCAGTTTAATCGCCGGCAACCGAAAACCCGCGATTTCCCGTAAATCCCGGCTCGGCCCGTATAGGAATGTATACAAAGAAAGTAAGCAGGGAGTAAACTCATTTCCCGAACGATTTTTAAAATTATTTTTTCACCACTAAAACCCATGAGACTTGTAGTTTTCAAAAAATTTTCATTTTTGATGAGACGCCGAATGAAAGCAGTTTAATCTCCGGCAACCGAAAACCCGCGATTTCCCGTAAATCCCGGCTCGGCCCGTATAGTCGAATGTATACAAAGAAAGTCAGGGAGTAAACTCATTTCCCGAACGATTTTTAAAATTATTTTTTCACCACTAAAACCCATGAGACTTGTAGTTTTCAAAAATTTTTCATTTTTGATGAGACGCCGAATGAAAGCAGTTTAATCGCCGGCAACCGAAAACCCGCGATTTCCCGTAAATCCCGGCTCGGCCCGTATAGTCGAATGTATACAAAGAAAGTACCCAGGGAGTAAACTCATTTCCCGAACGATTTTTAAAATTATTTTTTCACCACTAAAACCCATGAGACTTGTAGTTTTCAAAAATTTCATTTTTGATGAGACGCCGAATGAAAGCAGTTTAATCGCCGGCAACCGAAAACCCGCGATTTCCCGTAAATCCCGGCTCGGCCCGTATAGTCGAATGTATACAAAGAAAGTACCCAGGGAGTAAACTCATTTCCCGAACGATTTTTAAAATTATTTTTTCACCACTAAAACCCATGAGACTTGTAGTTTTCAAAAATATTTTCATTTTTGATGAGACGCCGAATGAAAGCAGTTTAATCTCCGGCAACCGAAAACCCGCGATTTCCCGTAAATCCCGGCTCGGCCCGTATAGTCGAATGTATACAAAGAAAGTCAGGGAGTAAACTCATTTCCCGAACGATTTTTAAAATTATTTTTTCACCACTAAAACCCATGAGACTTGTAGTTTTCAAAAATGTTTTCATTTTTGATGAGACGCCGAATGAAAGCAGTTTAATCCGGCAACCGAAAACCCGCGATTTCCCGTAAATCCCGGCTCGGCCCGTATAGTCGAATGTATACAAAGAAAGTACCCAGGGAGTAAACTCATTTCCCGAACGATTTTTAAAATTATTTTTTCACCACTAAAACCCATGAGACTTGTAGTTTTCAAAAATTTCATTTTTGATGAGACGCCGAATGAAAGCAGTTTAATCGCCGGCAACCGAAAACCCGCGATTTCCCGTAAATCCCGGCTCGGCCCGTATAGTCGAATGTATACAAAGAAAGTACTCAGGGAGTAAACTCATTTCCCGAACGATTTTTAAAATTATTTTTTCACCACTAAAACCCATGAGACTTGTAGTTTTCAAAAATATTTTCATTTTTGATGAGACGCCGAATGAAAGCAGTTTAATCTCCGGCAACCGAAAACCCGCGATTTCCCGTAAATCCCGGCTCGGCCCGTATAGTCGAATGTATACAAAGAAAGTACCCAGGGAGTAAACTCATTTCCCGAACGATTTTTAAAATTTTTTTTCACCACTAAAACCCATGAGACTTGTAGTTTTCAAAAATGTTTTCATTTTTGATGAGACGCCGAATGAAACCAGTTTAATCGCCGGCAACCGAAAACCCGCGATTTCCCGTAAATCCCGTATAGTCGAATGTATACAAAGAAAGTACAGGGAGTAAACTCATTTCCCGAACGATTTTTAAAATTATTTTTTCACCACTAAAACCCATGAGACTTGTAGTTTTCAAAAATTTTCATTTTTGATGAGACGCCGAATGAAAGCAGTTTAATCGCCGGCAACCGAAAACCCGCGATTTCCCGTAAATCCCGGCTCGGCCCGTATAGTCGAATGTATACAAAGAAAGTACCCAGGGAGTAAACTCATTTCCCGAACGATTTTTAAAATTATTTTTTCACCACTAAAACCCATGAGACTTGTAGTTTTCAAAAATTTTTCATTTTTGATGAGACGCCGAATGAAAGCAGTTTAATCTCCGGCAACCGAAAACCCGCGATTTCCCGTAAATCCCGGCTCGGCCCGTATAGTCGAATGTATACAAAGAAAGTACCCAGGGAGTAAACTCATTTCCCGAACGATTTTTAAAATTATTTTTTCACCACTAAAACCCATGAGACTTGTAGTTTTCAAAAATATTTTCATTTTTGATGAGACGCCGAATGAAAGCAGTTTAATCTCCGGCAACCGAAAACCCGCGATTTCCCGTAAATCCCGGCTCGGCCGTATAGTGGAATGTATACAAAGAAAGTACCCAGGGAGTAAACTCATTTCCCGAACGATTTTTAAAATTTTTTTTCACCACTAAAACCCATGAGACTTGTAGTTTTCAAAAATGTTTTCATTTTTGATGAGACGCCGAATGAACCCATTTTAATCTCCGGCAACCGAAAACCCGCGATTTCCCGTAAATCCCGGGCACGGCACGTATAGTCGAATGTATACAAAGAAAGTACCCAGGGAGTAAACTCATTTCCCGAACGATTTTTAAAATTATTTTTTCACCACTAAAACCCATGAGACTTGTAGTTTTCAAAAATGTTTTCATTTTTGATGAGACGCCGAATGAAAGCAGTTTAATCTCCGGCAACCGAAAACCCGCGATTTCCCGTAAATCCCGGGCTCGGCCCGTATAGTCGAATGTATACAAAGAAAGTACAGGGAGTAAACTCATTTCCCGAACGATTTTTAAAATTATTTTTTCACCACTAAAACCCATGAGACTTGTAGTTTTCAAAAATATTTTCATTTTTGATGAGACGCCGAATGAAAGCAGTTTAATCGCCGGCAACCGAAAACCCGCGATTTCCCGTAAATCCCGTATAGTCGAATGTATACAAAGAAAGTAAGCAGGGAGTAAACTCATTTCCCGAACGATTTTTAAAATTATTTTTTCACCACTAAAACCCATGAGACTTGTAGTTTTCAAAAATTTTCATTTTTGATGAGACGCCGAATGAAAGCAGTTTAATCTCCGGCAACCGAAAACCCGCGATTTCCCGTAAATCCCGGCCCGTATAGTCGAATGTATACAAAGAAAGTACCCAGGGAGTAAACTCATTTCCCGAACGATTTTTAAAATTATTTTTTCACCACTAAAACCCATGAGACTTGTAGTTTTCAAAAATGTTTTCATTTTTGATGAGACGCCGAATGAAAGCAGTTTAATCGCCGGCAACCGAAAACCCGCGATTTCCCGTAAATCCCGGCTCGGCCCGTATAGTCGAATGTATACAAAGAAAGTAACCCAGGGAGTAAACTCATTTCCCGAACGATTTTTAAAATTATTTTTTCACCACTAAAACCCATGAGACTTGTAGTTTTCAAAAATTTTCATTTTTGATGAGACGCCGAATGAAAGCAGTTTAATCTCCGGCAACCGAAAACCCGCGATTTCCCGTAAATCCCGGCTCGGCCGTATAGTCGAATGTATACAAAGAAAGTAAGCAGGGAGTAAACTCATTTCCCGAACGATTTTTAAAATTATTTTTTCACCACTAAAACCCATGAGACTTGTAGTTTTCAAAAATTTTCATTTTTGATGAGACGCCGAATGAAAGCAGTTTAATCGCCGGCAACCGAAAACCCGCGATTTCGATTTCCGTAAATCCCGTATAGTCGAATGTATACAAAGAAAGTAAGCAGGAGTAAACTCATTTCCCGAACGATTTTTAAAATTATTTTTTCACCACTAAAACCCATGAGACTTGTAGTTTTCAAAAATATTTTCATTTTTGATGAGACGCCGAATGAAAGCAGTTTAATCTCCGGAAACCGAAAACCCGCGATTTCCCGTAAATCCCGGGCTCGGCCGTATAGTCGAATGTATACAAAGAAAGTAAGCAGGGAGTAAACTCATTTCCCGAACGATTTTTAAAATTATTTTTTCACCACTAAAACCCATGAGACTTGTAGTTTTCAAAAATGTTTTCATTTTTGATGAGACGCCGAATGAAAGCAGTTTAATCGCCGGCAACCGAAAACCCGCGATTTCCCGTAAATCCCGGCTCGGCCCGTATAGTCGAATGTATACAAAGAAAGTACCCAGGGAGTAAACTCATTTCCCGAACGATTTTTAAAATTATTTTTTCACCACTAAAACCCATGAGACTTGTAGTTTTCAAAAATATTTTCATTTTTGATGAGACGCCGAATGAAAGCAGTTTAATCGCCGGCAACCGAAAACCCGCGATTTCCCGTAAATCCCGTATAGTCGAATGTATACAAAGAAAGTAGCAGGAGTAAACTCATTTCCCGAACGATTTTTAAAATTATTTTTTCACCACTAAAACCATGAGACTTGTAGTTTTCAAAAATATTTTCATTTTTGATGAGACGCCGAATGAAAGCAGTTTAATCTCCGGCAACCGAAAACCCGCGATTTCCCGTAAATCCCGGGCTCGGCCCGTATAGTCGAATGTATACAAAGAAAGTACAGGGAGTAAACTCATTTCCCGAACGATTTTTAAAATTATTTTTTCACCACTAAAACCCATGAGACTTGTAGTTTTCAAAAATGTTTTCATTTTTGATGAGACGCCGAATGAAAGCAGTTTAATCGCCGGCAACCGAAAACCCGCGATTTCCCGTAAATCCCGTATAGTCGAATGTATACAAAGAAAGTAAGCAGGGAGTAAACTCATTTCCCGAACGATTTTTAAAATTATTTTTTCACCACTAAAACCCATGAGACTTGTAGTTTTCAAAAATGTTTTCATTTTTGATGAGACGCCGAATGAAAGCAGTTTAATCTCCGGCAACCGAAAACCCGCGATTTCCCGTAAATCCCGGGCTCGGCCCGTATAGTGGAATGTATACAAAGAAAGTACCCAGGGAGTAAACTCATTTCCCGAACGATTTTTAAAATTATTTTTTCACCACTAAAACCCATGAGACTTGTAGTTTTCAAAAATGTTTTCATTTTTGATGAGACGCCGAATGAAAGCAGTTTAATCGCCGGCAACCGAAAACCCGCGATTTCCCGTAAATCCCGGCTCGGCCCGTATAGTCGAATGTATACAAAGAAAGAACCCAGGGAGTAAACTCATTTCCCGAACGATTTTTAAAATTATTTTTTCACCACTAAAACCCATGAGACTTGTAGTTTTCAAAAATATTTTCATTTTTGATGAGACGCCGAATGAAACCAGTTTAATCTCCGGAAACCGAAAACCCGCGATTTCCCGTAAATCCCGGGCTCGGCCCGTATAGTGGAATGTATACAAAGAAAGTAAGCAGGGAGTAAACTCATTTCCCAAACGATTTTTAAAATTATTTTTTCACCACTAAAACCCATGAGACTTGTAGTTTTCAAAAATATTTTCATTTTTGATGAGACGCCGAATGAAAGCAGTTTAATCGCCGGCAACCGAAAACCCGCGATTTCCCGTAAATCCCGTATAGTCGAATGTATACAAAGAAAGTAAGCAGGGAGTAAACTCATTTCCCGAACGATTTTTAAAATTATTTTTTCACCACTAAAACTCATGAGACTTGCAGTTTTCAAAAAAATTTTCATTTTTGATGAGACGCCGAATGAATCAGTTTAATCTCGGAAACCGAAAACCCGCGATTTCCGTAAATCCCGGCTCGGGCCTGTTTAGTGAATGTATACAAAGAAAGTACGCAGGGGAGTAAACTCATTTCCGAACGATTTTTGAAATTATTTTTTCACCACTAAAAACCCATGAGACTTGTAGTTTTCAAAAATGTTTTCATTTTTGATGAGACGCCGAATGAAAGCAGTTTAATCGCCGGCAAACCAAAACCCGCGATTTCCCGTAAATCCCGGCTCGGCCCGTATAGTGGAATGTATACAAAGAAAGTAGCCAGGGAGTAAACTCATTTCCCGAACGATTTTTAAATTATTTTTTCATCACTAAAACCCATGAGACTTGTAGTTTTCAAAAAATGTTTTCATTTTTGATGAGACGCCGAATGAAAGCAGTTTAAATCGCCGGCAACCGAAAACCGCGATTTCCCGTAAATCCCGGCTCGGCCCGTATAGTCGAATGTATACAAAGAAAGTACCCAGGGAGTAAACTCATTTCCCGAACGATTTTTAAAATTATTTTTTCACCACTAAAAACCATGAGACTTGTAGTTTTCAAAAATATTTTCATTTTGATGAGACGCCGAATGAAAGCCAGTTTAATCACCGGCAACCGAAAACCCGCGATTTCCCGTAAATCCCCGGCTCGGCCGTATAGTCGAATGTATACAAAGAAAGTACCAGGGAGTAAACCCATTTCCCGAACGATTTTTAAATTATTTTTTCACCACTAAAACCATGAGACTTGTAGTTTTCAAAAATGTTTTCATTTTGATGAGACGCCTGAATGAAAGCATTTAATCTGCCGGCAACCGAAAACCCGCCAATTCCCGTAAATCCCGGCTCGGCCGTATAGTGGAATGTATACAAAGAAAGTACCCAGGGAGTAAACTCTTTCCCGAACGGTTTTTAAAATTATTTTTCATAACTAAAACCATGAGACTTGTAGTTTTCAAAAATATTTTCATTTTTGATGAGACGCCGAAGGAAAGCAGTTTAATCGCCGGCAACCGAAAACCCGCGATTCCCGTAAATCCCCCGTATATTCGAATGTATACAAAGAAAGTCAGCAGTGAGTAAACTCATTTCCCGAACGATTTTTTAAATTATTTTTTCACCACTAAAACTCATGAGACTTGTAGTTTCAAAAATATTTTCATTTTTGATGAGACGCCGAATGAAACCAGTTTAATCTCCGGAAACCGAAAACCCGTAATTTGCCGTAAATCCCGGGCTCGGTCCGTTTAGTGGAATGTATAAAAATAAAGTACCCAGGGAGTAAACTCATTTCCCGAACGATTTTTAAAATTATTTTTTCACCACTAAAACCCATGAGACTTGTAGTTTTCAAAAATATTTTCATTTTTGATGAGACGCCGAATGAAAGCAGTTTAATCGCCGGCAACCGAAAACCCGCGATTTCCCGTAAATCCCGTATAGTCGAATGTATACAAAGAAAGTAAATAGTGAGTAAAATCATTTCCCGAACGATTTTTAAAATTATTTTTTCACCACTAAAACTCATGAGACTTGGAGTTTTCAAAAATATTTTTATTTTTGATGAGACGCCGAATGAAACCAGTTTAATCTCCGGAACCGAAAACCCGCGATTTCCCGTAAATCCCGAGCTCGGCCCCTCGACGACGTTAAGGTACGGTCTGCAAAATACACGCTTTTTACTTTTTGAATTTTTGCTAACTTTGTTGCTTTGTTATAATGATTTTGTTAACCGCTGTACCAAACTCGAATTATATTTGGTCAGTAGAACCCTTCGACTTTCATAAAACATATCGTCCCTTGGATAATGTTGGCTCTTTCATGGGAAATGTGAGAAAGTTTAAGAGGTATGAAAAATAGTATATTTTCGCTTGGGGCTGGCTGAATTTTAAAATCAGGCGTTCAAACTTTATTTTTATAATACCCAAACACATGCTTTGACCATATCTTACATGGTATATATCCAGATTAAAGAGGAAAGTATTAATATTTTAGGATTTCCCCCCCTTAAATTTGATTATTTTGACGTTGTAGCTGCTTTTTGGGATGATATTAGGTTTTCTGGTTAACTTGTGACTTATACCATGTGAGAAATGTTAAAAGTATTGTTTTTACGAAGTATTTCAGTTATTTGTTTGTTTTATTAAGCAAAATTCAGCTAGCCCCAAGCATATTTTTTCTCTGGTGTCTTTCAAAACTTTCCAGTAGCCGCCATTACCTGGTCTGCATTTTTCTGGAGAAGGCTTTATGTGCCGCGAAGGTCCCTGCCGCCATATTTAACAAACCTTACCCAGGCAACAGATTAAAAAAAAACGGTTTGTAGCTAGTTTGTTTGTTTATACATCTGATAAACAATAAAAAATAGTCAGTATTAGCTAATCTTAGTCCAGAATCTAATTAATCTAAGTTCTGTCTAGCTAACAAGCTAGGAGAAATGATTTATATTTTGTGAGGGAAGCATATCAACAAGCAATTTCAGACTTAGCTAGCTAGCCTAGCTACTATCTTAATTTTTTTTTATTGTACTGGGCAAGTTGAATTTTAAACCCTATGGCAGTCAGGGAAATCCTCTTAATTAATCTGTACAGCTTAATTTAGATGTCAGCTTAATTAGGATGTATGATACAGTCTAATTAGGCGTTTTACAGCTTATTTAAGATGTACAAAACTTTGATCGTCTAAAACACACATTTAACTGAATTTTAGCATCTATCTAACTGAATAAATCCAATATTTCCAGCATATAAACATCTCCAGTACATTAGTTTTTTCGTAGCACCCCGGAGATCCGCTAAATTTGAAGTTTTCAAAATATCCGCTTAAATAGGATGTATCACGTGACGTGACATCCTAACTAGGATGCAGTACAGCTTAAATAGACTATCACTAACAATGAACCATTGTTTATAGTTCATATCTTTTGAACCGGGGTGCTGGAAATACCGTTCTTCTTTTATAATATAGTGGTGAAACTGACGATGAAAGAGCTGCAGCGGTGATTCTGCTAAAATTTACATTTTTCGAGAAATCAGGGAAAACTTTTTTTTACCTCCTAATTTAGATGTATGTCACCTAATTAAGCTGTATGATACAGCTTATTTAGGAGATCTCCAAATTAAGCTATACAGCTTAATTAAGAGGATTTCCCTGACTGTATGACACCTCTATATGATGCCCACTTTTCTTTGCGACTTCTTTCCGTTTAAAACACTTCTTATTGAAAGTGTGAAACACTTTCTCTTTTACAAACTTAAAAATTTCCAGACCAAATTCTTGTTTGTAATATTGATTCAGCTGGATTGATCTGAGTTGTGTAGATTTGCTCGGTTTGATTTTGCTTTTAAAAATTCACTTTCCTGTAAATTAGAAACAGTTTCTACTTTTCAGCGGTGTTATTTCAATGTTAACTCTTAACCAATCAGAACGCAATCTCCAGTGTTTATTCTTAAAAAAACTCATTACTAGAAAGACTTCAAAATAACTGCCTTGTATTTAATACCCGAAAGGGTCTTACATTTAACGTTAAATTTAAAACTTGTTTTCTGTCACTTTTAAGAATCAAAAGTTATTTCACAGCTCATTTGCCAACAAATATGTCATCATTTTATAAGAACACAAAAAAATAAGAACAGCCTCAAGCTCAAATTATTTTTTCACTAGGAACAACCTGGGTCTGAATTTTGCCCTATAATAAACCCATCACAAACTTATGGCTTGCTTGTTCATGAGCACAATTACAGAGTTCCCTCAGCAACAAAAGACCTAAAATTATTGCATAAATTGGAATAAAATAAGGAATTTTTAAGTTGTAAAACAGATAAGAATAAGTTAGGCTGGAAGAAGTATAAAAAATATGAACAGCTAGCCTGATTTTAATCGTTCTCATTGAAAAAAATGTGTTTTCAGCTTGAAATGTTTCTTAAAGAAAATCTATGTATAGATGTTGATGTTTTAATATTCTTTACTTTGTTTTGTAAATGTAATTCACATGCTTGATACTGGTTCAAATCCAGTTCCTTTGAAAAAAGGGTAGCTCAATGGTAGAGCAAAGCATATTTATTGTTAAACTTTTCTTTTTAATTTCAATTATTTTATTAGTTATGGTTATTTTTAGAACCATACTTTTGTATAGCTATTGAATGTACTGATATTTATCATATTCTACTAGGAAATACATCAATGTCAAATTTATTTTCTTGTATAGCTAGCCAGCTGTTTTATATTTTGTTACTTTTTTTTTCTTATGGCTCATCCAAGAATTATGAAAAGATCTAATAGCACAAAAACACTAATTTAAAAAAAAAAAGCTATCAGGTATATTATTATTTGGCACATTTGGCACATTAATATCATTAAATTTATGTTGCTCATTTTATTTTTTTCCTTTGTTCTTGTTTTTCCCCGGGTCTGAACTATACAGCGACAAAGTAACTGGTACACTGGAATACTCGTCCATGATTGGCTCGTTGTAACGAACAGAATAAAGTAGACGCGCAACGAAATGCATTCTGCTATTTAACACCCTCGTTTCCAGTGTCCTGTCTCTATAACTCTGATGCTTTGGGAACGAAATTGTTATTTTGTCCAATCACGTTTGCGTATTACTAGGGCGGCAAAATACGATATTTTTTCAAGGCGGGAAGGAATAGCAGAAATTTTAGTGGCGGTATTGTAAATGTAGCGAAAATGTCGATTATTGATCCGCTTAGTTGTGGTTTTGTGAAAATAGGATCGTACGTAATTTTGACAACAGATACACCACTACAACAAATTCAGAGCGAAAATAAAAAAGTATTTAATGGTCGTGTTTATAACTACAGGTACAGGGAATTAAAGCAGAAATATGGTGACATTGTTAACTCTGTCGACTACAAGACCTTTATACGGCAATTTTCCAAAAATAGTCGAAAATGTCCGCGGATTAGCAAAAACGTAACCCGACCTTGAGAGACCAGTTATTAGAATGCTTTTCTCTGCAAGCTTGGTTCAATTTAACACCAGAGAAAAAGAAAAAACACACTTTCCAAAACTGCCTTGGTTGTCAAGAACAGCACCTACAGCAGTTGACGTTATTTCCCGTTAAAAAGGCGTCGTTAAAATTAAAGCCGAAAAAAGTGGTTTGTTCCGGAAAAAAGAAATTAAGGTTTGTTGTTTTATCATTAAATTTAAATAATACAATAAAATAAATTAGGCTACATACATATAAAAACTATTTTTTTAACGTATATATAGAATCGACTTGACAATGCAGTATGCGTACTTGATGACGAGTTTGCATCTAAGTACAATACGTCATTTACATCCCAGTTTAAAACGTTGTTACTGGAGAAAGACGAAAACGAAAAACGTGATCTTTTGCGCACCGTTAAAAAAGATATTGAGAATCAATGGTCAGAAACAGCAGTTGAACGGTAACCAGATTACATTAGTAACCAATTTCGACATCTAAAACAGTAAACACACAAGAATTAACGACCTTAACTTATAATTTGCTGTTTAAATTTTTAACATTTCAGTACTTTGCAGTAATTCTAATAAGAATGTTGATATCATAAAAACTGTCGAATGTGCGTTAATTTAATTGCAATATTTTTTATAGCGCCTATGGAGTCCCTGTCTCCCTAAGACACAGAAACAAACTGCGTTTACATTCAAGTTTTGAAAATAAGGTTGATGCTATAAATCGCACAAATGAAAATGTCGCCAAAAAAACTCAGGTAAATAATGTTCTAAACTAATTGTATACAATCATAAAATGGCATTTTATATATGGGTAAGTACGCTTTTTGTAGGGCTTAAAACGACCATACGATCATACTGGACCACTGGAAAACTTCCAGTGGAACAAAAAAGAGTGTCTGGAGGAAGTCCAGGGCTATGCAGACGGACACAAAATTAACTTTGCCGATCTAGCAAGGCGACATAAACTAAGAAATATGAACGGTCAGTATACTTGGCAAAATGTTTTTAACAATTTATTTCCAGCGCAAGCAAAAATCATGTATATAATCATGTCTTTTTGACATAAGAAATTCAAAATTATTAAGGCATGTAATAATTTATTTATTATCAACGACTTTAATATTTATTTATATGCTATTTAGGGTCACTGCCAAGAAATCATGGACAGGTCATGAAAAAACTCCTATCGTTTAGCGGGTGCGATTTAGCAAGATATAAATGCTGCGTCACATCAAATGATCTAGACGACAGTTTTACTAGAGTAAGGCGAAGAAAACGCAGGTACATATGAAACAAACTTCATTTATCTTGATGTTTAAAGCAGTTTCATGAGAGACATTAATTCATTAATTGTACAATTTTTTTTACAAGACTTTACATATTTAGACTCAACATCAACAACTTTAAGGATATTTCCCTACCAGTGGATGCAACGAATGACAAAGTAAATGAGACATTAAAAGGGAAAATTTTGAATGGAGAATACTCACTTGGTGAACTTCTAATTCCACAAAATTTCACCAGGGTGGTTCTAAAAGAAAACAAAATTATGGAGGAAACAGTGCAAGTGAGTGGACGAAAAATGTCACTAAAGAAAATACGGGAAGACATGCTACAAAAACATCTACCCTTCATGAGATTTAGGTTATTATCTTACTGTTTGATCCTTTTAGTAGTCCCTTATTTTCAATAATTTTGGGCTAGTGGTTAGCTTGCACAATTTCTTTTGTCTTTCAGGAGAAATAATGAATGTTAAGGTTAACCTATTGATAAGTCTAAAAAATTTCAAAGATCTTAACAAACATTTTTTTGTTATTAGGTCAGATGCTGATTACGACAACATGTCGAAAGATGACGTTATAAAACATTTAAAAAGAATTGGAGAATACAATTCTGAAAGCTGTTTGAGAAATTAAACATTCTTTGAAATGTTTTGAAAGACGACGTCACTTAATATTTTGGCATGATGGATCCTCGATTGCTAGTCATAGTCACCTTTTAATGCTTGTGTCATGCATGTACGATCCTGCTTTGTTCCTAACCGACGAAGAATATTATTTAAATACCAATATAAGGATAAATGTACAAGCCATTGTGGAAAACCTGAGCTTTACCTCTTGCAAGATGCCCTTCCACAGATCAACAACTCTATATTCGAATGAACGTATTAAGGACATCATGGCCATGGAAGAAAGCATTGGATATGACATTATCGATGTTATGCGTTTCTTTAAGGGTGATAGTCCTGCAGCTTCATTTGAATCAGGTCAGCAGAAAGGTGGAAATTACGTTTGCTTCTCGTGTCCGGTGCATGCAGATTGTGTTGCTAGTCTCGTACATACCTTCAATTTAAAGCATCTTTCTCTACAAGATCGTATCAGCCACGTATTAAAATCTGTTTCTTCTGCAGATAAATTAAATAATGGTGCCGTAAAACTTTATGACGGATTGAAGAAACATGAATTGATAAATGAACTTCACCAACGTAATGTAAAATTTTCTTGTGATCTTCCTGCAAAAGAATTAAGCCATTTGTTGCAAGCAGAAATGCATGGCATTCAACGACTTCCGGCATTGGTGTTTGGCAAACACAATTGGTCGTTGTCAGAACTTAACTTAGAGAAATATGAAGTGTTGAACAATGAGCCCCTACATGATGTAACAAATCACATAAAAAACATCTACTGTGAGCTACCGCATCATGTACAGGAAAAAAAGGCAAAATTACTAGCAGTGATTGATGCTTCATTTAACAACAAAGAAGCTAAAAATTCTTCAGACTATCGTAAAAGTTTGCTAATTGTTACGAACTGGGCATTGGATAATTTGAAGGGTAAATATCGATCTCGTTTCAAATTTTTTCTATCTTAAATATCCTTCAGTTATTGGCAAAACTTATTAAAATCTCAAAAATTTTAGAAACAGAATAACTCCCAAAACTCTTTATAGTATTTATATTTTGACAATTGTACTTTTTTAGCTTTAAAAATGATTAATCCTTTATAGGACATTTCACATCAACATTGCTCCAGTCACTTTTGTGAAATTATGGAACTGTTGTACCTGCCAGACAGTAAAAGAAACGTTCAAAACATCTTGCGGTTAGTAAATGCAACACATGTGCATGCAATGATAATAAAAATCAATCTACGTGGAAAACTGTAATCTCTAACATCTAGAAAATTCTTTGGTGTCTATTATCATTCACTGATAAGGCATTCAAGTACACAATTGCGCATTGTTTCTGGTCGCACAGCTAACACAGAAAAGGAGGAAGCTTTTTTTAATCCTATAAAAACTATGACCAAACTTACGTCAAACAACCACACAGAAACGTAATTTGTAATGCTCTAATTAGAGTACAAGCATCGGCAAAACTAGGAGAAGGTAATATACCAGAAGATCACCATGATAACATGTTTGAATCTCTTTATCAAACAATAAAGAAAACATTAACAGGTAAATAAAAAAATAATTCATTTGATTCAGTCATTTAGCTGTTTGTATGCACGTGTAAGATCAAATGTATTCTCAGATAAACAAAAACTTTGGTCAATTTTTTTTAAATTTAGATGTTGGTCTTGAAATTTCCAATTAATTTCCACTAACATATTTCTGTAGTTTTGGAACAAATCACATCAATTTAATGTCCATTCAGAACAAATCACTCCTCCTTATTCTAATTCTATTTTGAAACATCATGTAGGCGGAAATTTAACTTGACTCCAGTGTCTACTTACTAAAGAGTTTGTGTAATTGCTTCCATTAAATTCATAGGAACATTGATACCATTCCACTGGATAGAGAAATATCCAAGAGATCACGAATGCTACTTGAAAAGAATAGCAGACTTCTTGTTGGATACCCATAAGTGGTGGCAAGAAACAAGGGAAGGCATCTTTTTTAAGAATGTACAGGATCAACCAGATGACAGTATGCTGCAACTGCACCACTACCGATCGTCAACTCTGCAAAAAGAAGAACAGAACTTCAACGGTATTGTCTATTTACTATAAGTTACTTCATTAGTTAATATATATACTAGTCAATAAGGTCCATGGAAAAATAATAATTAATAACTTTAATTTAAAGTAAGATATTGACGTTAAAGTAGTAATATTGACGTTTACGCCGTAACGTCTGAAAATTTAAAATTTGAGAAGTTTTTCGGTTACATCAAAGAAAATGAACACATTAATTTTGCCTGTCACAGACACATACACTCTCTGTATTATTATAAGAGATAATCAGTCCTTGTAATTCAACAATTTAAGTGTCACCAATGAATTGTTGTTTCAATTTCTATGCACTGTTTGTCAAGAAAGTGTAGTGTTGATTTTATCAAACAAACAAAGTTTATTACACAAGTTGTGTGTATTGCATACAAATAAGTTTGAGACAGTCCCTGACCAAAATTGAATAAAAAAACACACAACAACAAAAACAGGAAGACCTTATGAAAAACTGAATATAATATAAAAATGTTGTGCTTTTAGATTGTGGGAAAAATGTTAATGAATATTCACAAAGTACCTGCGTTGAAGGTTACTGTAGACAGCGAAATTGTAACAATAAAACCCTCAAGATATATGAAAATTATGCTGACGACACCAACATAGCTACTTCAACAATTCAAAAGTTTCAGATACCCACCAAACACATCTGCCCCTGTTTCCACCACAACAATCATCCACACCAAAAAAAAGTATTATCCAACAATTACCATTATCTCCACAAGTTTTACCAGCTAACACAACAGAACCAGGTAAAGATTCAAAGAAAGATAACATTACTGGCTTAATATTTCAACCACCAAAATTTGTTTTTAATTCATCCACCTCAAAATGTCAAAAACATCTTTAATGCTAAAAACAGTTATTGGCGATAATTCCTCTTGTGTGGAAATATGACAAATTGAGAAAGCAAATGAAGGCAAGTAGAAGTGATAACACGAAGTGTGAATATGGTCTTGTTGTGGCAGAAGTAGAGTTAAGCTTAAACTTATAGAGGAAAAAAAAGAACAGAGTTAAAAACTTTAGAAATAAACTGTATTAAAAGTGCTACTGCGTTAACGTTAAAACCAAAAAACGAAGAAGAATGCATTAAATATGAAAAAGTACTAACAATTTTAAAGTACTGTGACGCACTGAAAAGAGAACTGAATATATAAATATTTGACATGAAACTCTGTAAAAATTGAACTTTATATAAATTGTTAAATATACACTACGTTCATTGAGGCTTATATTGCAAATTTTTATTTTATTATTACACAGCTTTCATAATTAAGAATTGCATTTGAGCGACTTTCTTTAATTTGATTTTTACTGCTGTTGCAGGAATTGCTGTACAATATTTATACGTATAGCTATATACTATTTAATGTGGATAAAAAACTAAAACAATTCCTAATCGTGAAAGTTTTCTTCTAGTGTGCCTGAAGAGTTAAGTTTCAAACTTTCAACTTTATATTACTTGTGCTAACAAAATCTTCTGATGTAGAAATAATTATATAAATAAGGAAGGCTGTGACAGCTTTTTAGTGTTAAAAATACTATACTATATATATATTGAGATACATAGCTAGCTAGCTAGTAAATTATATAGCTACCTGCCATAATTAGAATTGAGTTACTTATATATATATATATAGTCATATGTACAGTAAACTTTACTGATGTTTCTAGCAGGCTATGTAGCAGTAGTAAATATTTTTAGCAGTAAGTTATATATAGCTAGCTATTAGCAGAATCAAGAGGCTTTAGAAATAGCTGGAAGCCAGATTATTTCAAAAAAGCTTAAGAAAAACATAAGGTATTATATAACATATTGAGAATAACGTTATAAATAAACTTACCACAAACTTGGTATGAATCCTACTTCGTAATATTGTTTTTTCTGTTTTGAAACACTACCAGCACAAATCTCAAGAACCCTTTTTCGTCGAAAAGCCACTGCGCGCACGTTTTGCCTTTACCGAAAAATGTGCAGACCAGATGGCGCGTTAAAATATTCACCTCGCCCGATACACGGCTTGCCTACGCGAGTTAAAAAACTTTAAACCCGTAAATGTACCTTAACATCGACGAGCCGTTTAGTGGAATGTATACAAAGAAAGTACCCAGGCAATAAACTCATTTTCCCGAACGATTTTTAAAATTATTTTTTTCACCACAGAAACCCATGAGAACTTGTAGTTTTCAAAAATGTTTTCATTTTTGATGAGAACGCCGAATGAAGGCAGTTTTAATCGCCGGCAACCGAAAACCCGCGATTCCCGGAAATCCCGTATATTCGAATGTATACAAAGAAAGTCAGCAGTGAGTAAACTCAATTCCCGAACGATTTTTAAAATTATTTTTTCAACCACTAAAACTCATGAGACTTGCAGTTTTCAAAAATATTTTCATTTTTGATGAGACGCCGAATGAAACCAGTTTAATCTCCGGAAATCGAAAACCCGCGATTGCCGTAAATCCCGGTCGGCCAGTTTAGTGGAATGTATACAAAGAAAGTACCCAGGGAGTAACTCATTTCCCGAACGATTTTTTAAAATTATTTTTTCACGCACTAAAACCCATGAGACTTGTAGTTTCAAAAAATGGTTTCATTTTTTGATGAGACGTCCGACTGAAAGCAGTTTAATCTCCGGCAACCGAAAACCCGCGATTTCCCGTAAATCCGGTCGGCCCGTATAGTGAATGTATACAAAGAAAGTACCGCAGGGAGTAAACTCATTTCCCGAACGATTTTTTAAGATTATTTTTTCACCACTAAAACCCATGAGACTTGTAGTTTTCAAAAATATTTTCATTTTTTGATTAGACGCCGAATGAAAGCAGTTTAATCGCCGGCAACCGAAAACCTGCCGATTTACCGTAAATCCCGTATAGTCGAATGTATACAAAGAAAGTACCCAGGGAGTAAACTCATTTCCCGAACGATTTTTAAAATTATTTTTTCACCACTAAAACCCATGAGATTGTAGTTTTCAAAAATGTTTCATTTTTGATGAGACGCCGAATGAAACCAGTTTAATCGCCGGGAACCGAAAACCCGCGATTTTCCCGTAATCCCGTATAGTCGAATGTATACAAAGAAGTAAGCATGGAGGTAAACTCATTTCCCGAACGATTTTTAAAATTATTTTTTCACCACTAAAACTCATGAGACTTGCAGTTTTCAAAAATATTTTTAATTTTTGATGAGACGCCGAATGAAACCAGTTTAAATCTCCGAAACCGAAAACCCGCGATTTCCCGTAAATCCGGGCTCGGCCCGTTTAGTGGAATGTATGACAAAGAAGTACTCAGGGAGTAAACTCATTTCCCGAACGATTTTTAAAATTATTTTTTCACCACTGAAACCCATGAGACTTGTAGTTTTCAAAAATGTTTTCATTTTGATGAGACGCCGAATGAAAGCAGTTTAATCGCCGGCAACCGAAAACCCGCGATTTCCCGTAAATCCCGGCTCGGCCCGTATAGTGGAATGTATACAAAGAAAGTACCCAGGGAGTAAACTCATTTCCCGAACGATTTTTAAAATTATTTTTTCACCACTAAAACCCATGAGACTTGTAGTTTTCAAAAATATTTTCATTTTTGATGAGACGCCGAATGAAACAGTTTAATCGCCGGAACCGAAAACCCGCGATTTCCGTAAATCCCGGCTCGGCCCGTTAGTGAATGTATACAAAGAAAGTACCCAGGGAGTAAACTCATTTCCCGAACGATTTTTAAAATTATTTTTTCACTTCAAAAATGTTTTCATTTTTGATGAGACGCCGAATGAAAGCAGTTTAATCGCCGGCAACCGAAAACCCGCGATTTCCCGTAAATCCCGGCTCGGCCCGTATAGTGGAATGTATACAAAGAAAGTACCCAGGGAGTAAACTCATTTCCCGAACGATTTTTAAATTATTTTTTCACCACTAAAACCCATGAGACTTGTAGTTTTCAAAAATATTTTCATTTTTGATGAGACGCCGAATGAAAGCAGTTTAATCGCCGGCAACCGAAAACCCGCGATTTCCCGTAAATCCCGTATAGTCGAATGTATACAAAGAAAGTAAGCAGGGAGTAAACTCATTTCCCGAACGATTTTTAAAATTATTTTTTCACCACTAAAACCCATGAGACTTGTAGTTTTCAAAATATTTTCATTTTTGATGAGACGCCGAATGAAACAGTTTAATCGCCGGCAACCGAAAACCCGCGATTTCCCGTAAATCCCGTATAGTCGAATGTATACAAAGAAAGTAAGGGAGTAAACTCATTTCCCGAACGATTTTTAAAATTATTTTTTCACCACTAAAACCATGAGACTTGCAGTTTTCAAAAATATTTTCATTTTTGATGAGACGCCGAATGAAAGCAGTTTAATCTCCGGCAACCGAAAACCCGCGATTTCCCGTAAATCCCGGGCTCGGCCCGTATAGTGAATGTATACAAAGAAAGTACAGGGAGTAAACTCATTTCCCGAACGATTTTTAAAATTATTTTTTCACCACTAAAACCCATGAGACTTGTAGTTTTCAAAAATGTTTTCATTTTTGATGAGACGCCGAATGAAAGCAGTTTAATCGCCGGCAACCGAAAACCCGCGATTTCCCGTAAATCCCGGCTCGGCCCGTATAGTGGAATGTATACAAAGAAAGTACCCAGGGAGTAAACTCATTTCCCGAACGATTTTTAAAATTATTTTTTCACCACTAAAACCCATGAGACTTGTAGTTTTCAAAAATATTTTCATTTTTGATGAGACGCCGAATGAAAGCAGTTTAATCGCCGGAACCGAAAACCCGCGATTTCCCGTAAATCCCGGGCTCGGCCCGTATAGTGAATGTATACAAAGAAAGTACCCAGGGAGTAAACTCATTTCCCGAACGATTTTTAAAATTATTTTTTCACTTCAAAAATGTTTTCATTTTTGATGAGACGCCGAATGAAAGCAGTTTAATCTCCGGCAACCGAAAACCCGCGATTTCCCGTAAATCCCGGCTCGGCCCGTATAGTGAATGTATACAAAGAAAGTACCAGGGAGTAAACTCATTTCCCGAACGATTTTTAAAATTATTTTTTCACCACTAAAACCCATGAGACTTGTAGTTTTCAAAAATATTTTCATTTTTGATGAGACGCCGAATGAAAGCAGTTTAATCGCCGGCAACCGAAAACCCGCGATTTCCCGTAAATCCCGTATAGTCGAATGTATACAAAGAAAGTAAGGAGTAAACTCATTTCCCGAACGATTTTTAAAATTATTTTTTCACCACTAAAACCCATGAGACTTGTAGTTTTCAAAAATATTTTCATTTTTGATGAGACGCCGAATGAAAGCAGTTTAATCGCCGGCAACCGAAAACCCGCGATTTCCCGTAAATCCCGGCTCGGCCCGTATAGTGAATGTATACAAAGAAAGTACCCAGGGAGTAAACTCATTTCCCGAACGATTTTTAAAATTATTTTTTCACCACTAAAACCCATGAGACTTGTAGTTTTCAAAAATATTTTCATTTTTGATGAGACGCCGAATGAAAGCAGTTTAATCGCCGGCAACCGAAAACCCGCGATTTCCCGTAAATCCCGTATAGTCGAATGTATACAAAGAAAGTAAGCAGGGAGTAAACTCATTTCCCGAACGATTTTTAAAATTTTTTTTCACCACTAAAACCCATGAGACTTGTAGTTTTCAAAAATATTTTCATTTTTGATGAGACGCCGAATGAAAGCAGTTTAATCGCCGGCAACCGAAAACCCGCGATTTCCCGTAAATCCCGGCTCGGCCCGTATAGTGGAATGTATACAAAGAAAGTACCCAGGGAGTAAACTCATTTCCCGAACGATTTTTTTTTTTTTCACCACTAAAACCCATGAGACTTGTAGTTTTCAAAAATGTTTTCATTTTTGATGAGACGCCGAATGAAAGCAGTTTAATCTCCGGCAACCGAAAACCCGCGATTTCCCGTAAATCCCGGCTCGGCCCGTATAGTGGAATGTATACAAAGAAAGTACCCAGGGAGTAAACTCATTTCCCGAACGATTTTTAAAATTATTTTTCACCACTAAAACCCATGAGACTTGTAGTTTTCAAAAATATTTTCATTTTTGATGAGACGCCGAATGAAAGCAGTTTAATCGCCGGCAACCGAAAACCCGCGATTTCCCGTAAATCCCGGGCTCGGCCCGTATAGTGGAATGTATACAAAGAAAGTACCAGGGAGTAAACTCATTTCCCGAACGATTTTTAAAATTATTTTTTCACCACTAAAACCCATGAGACTTGTAGTTTTCAAAAATGTTTTCATTTTTGATGAGACGCCGAATGAAAGCAGTTTAATCGCCGGCAACCGAAAACCCGCGATTTCCCGTAAATCCCGTATAGTCGAATGTATACAAAGAAAGTAAGCAGGGAGTAAACTCATTTCCCGAACGATTTTTAAAATTATTTTTTCACCACTAAAACCATGAGACTTGTAGTTTTCAAAAATGTTTTCATTTTTGATGAGACGCCGAATGAAAGCAGTTTAATCGCCGGCAACCGAAAACCCGCGATTTCCCGTAAATCCCGGCTCGGCCCGTATAGTCAATGTATACAAAGAAAGTAAGCAGGGAGTAAACTCATTTCCCGAACGATTTTTAAAATTATTTTTTCACCACTAAAACCCATGAGACTTGTAGTTTTCAAAAATATTTTCATTTTTGATGAGACGCCGAATGAAAGCAGTTTAATCGCCGGCAACCGAAAACCCGCGATTTCCCGTAAATCCCGCATAGTCGAATGTATACAAAGAAAGTAAGCAGGGAGTAAACTCATTTCCCGAACGATTTTTAAAATTATTTTTTCACCACTAAAACCATGAGACTTGTAGTTTTCAAAAATGTTTTCATTTTTGATGAGACGCCGAATGAAAGCAGTTTAATCGCCGGCAACCGAAAACCCGCGATTTCCCGTAAATCCCGTATAGTCGAATGTATACAAAGAAAGTAAGCAGGGAGTAAACTCATTTCCCGAACGATTTTTAAAATTATTTTTTCACCACTAAAACCCATGAGACTTGTAGTTTTCAAAAATATTTTCATTTTTGATGAGACGCCGAATGAAAGCAGTTTAATCGCCGGCAACCGAAAACCCGCGATTTCCCGTAAATCCCGGCTCGGCCCGTATAGTGGAATGTATACAAAGAAAGTACCCAGGGAGTAAACTCATTTCCCGAACGATTTTTAAAATTATTTTTTCACCACTAAAACCCATGAGACTTGTAGTTTTCAAAAATATTTTCATTTTTGATGAGACGCCGAATGAAACAGTTTAATCGCCGGCAACCGAAAACCTGCGATTTCCCGTAAATCCGGCTCGGCCCGTATAGTCGAATGTATACAAAGAAAGTACCCAGGGAGTAAACTCATTTCCCGAACGATTTTTAAAATTATTTTTTCACCACTAAAACCCATGAGACTTGTAGTTTTCAAAAATGTTTTCATTTTTGATGAGACGCCGAATGAAAGCAGTTTAATCGCCGGCAACCGAAAACCCGCGATTTCCCGTAAATCCCGTATAGTCGAATGTATACAAAGAAAGTAAGCAGGGAGTAAACTCATTTCCCGAACGATTTTTAAAATTATTTTTTCACCACTAAAACTCATGAGACTTGTAGTTTTCAAAAATATTTTCATTTTTGATGAGACGCCGAATGAAACAGTTTAATCGCCGGCAACCGAAAACCCGCGATTTCCCGTAAATCCCGGCTCGGCCCGTTAGTGGAATGTATACAAAGAAAGTACAGGGAGTAAACTCATTTCCCGAACGATTTTTAAAATTATTTTTTCACCACTAAAACCCATGAGACTTGTAGTTTTCAAAAATATTTTCATTTTTGATGAGACGCCGAATGAAACCAGTTTAATCTCCGGCAACCGAAAACCGCGATTTCCCGTAAATCCCGGGCTCGGCCCGTATAGTGGAATGTATACAAAGAAAGTACCCAGGGAGTAAACTCATTTCCCGAACGATTTTTAAAATTATTTTTTCACCACTAAAACCCATGAGACTTGTAGTTTTCAAAAATGTTTTCATTTTTGATGAGACGCCGAATGAAAGCAGTTTAATCGCCGGCAACCGAAAACCGCGATTTCCCGTAAATCCCGCTCGGCCCGTTAGTGGAATGTATACAAAGAAAGTACAGGGAGTAAACTCATTTCCCGAACGATTTTTAAAATTATTTTTTCACCACTAAAACCCATGAGACTTGTAGTTTTCAAAAATATTTTCATTTTTGATGAGACGCCGAATGAAACAGTTTAATCTCCGGCAACCGAAAACCCGCGATTTCCCGTAAATCCCGGCTCGGCCGTATAGTGAATGTATACAAAGAAAGTACCAGGGAGTAAACTCATTTCCCGAACGATTTTTAAAATTATTTTTTCACCACTAAAACCCATGAGACTTGTAGTTTTCAAAAAATGTTTCATTTTTGATGAGACGCCGAATGAAAGCAGTTTAATCGCCGGCAACCGAAAACCCGCGATTTCCCGTAAATCCCGTATAGTCGAATGTATACAAAGAAAGTAAGCAGGGAGTAAACTCATTTCCCGAACGATTTTTAAAATTATTTTTTCACCACTAAAACCCATGAGACTTGTAGTTTTCAAAAATATTTTCATTTTTGATGAGACGCCGAATGAAAGCAGTTTAATCGCCGGCAACCGAAAACCCGCGATTTCCCGTAAATCCCGGACTCGGCCCGTATAGTCGAATGTATACAAAGAAAGTAAGCAGGGAGTAAACTCATTTCCCGAACGATTTTTAAAATTATTTTTTCACCACTAAAACCCATGAGACTTGTAGTTTTCAAAAATATTTTCATTTTTGATGAGACGCCGAATGAAAGCAGTTTAATCGCCGGCAACCGAAAACCCGCGATTTCCCGTAAATCCCGGCCATAGTGGAATGTATACAAAGAAAGTAAGCAGGGAGTAAACTCATTTCCCAACGATTTTAAAATTATTTTTTCACCACTAAAACCATGAGACTTGTAGTTTTCAAAAATATTTTCATTTTTTGAGACGCGAATGAAAGCAGTTTAATCGCCGGCAACCGAAAACCCGCGATTTCCGTAAATCCGTATATCGAATGTCGGAAATGTCCGAATACAATAGTATAAAAGAAGCAGCGAAGTAAGAAACTAATTCCCGAACGATTTATTTAAATTATATTTATTCACCACTAAACGCATGAGACTTGGTCAGTTTCAAAACATAATTTCATTTTTGATGAGCACGCGAATGAAAGCAGTTTAATCGGCCGGCCAAACTGAAACCCCGATTTCGTGTAATCCCGGCTCGCCCGTTTAGTGCGATATGTATATCAAGAAAGATAAACTAGCAGTAAACACTATTTCCCGAAGATTTTTAAAATCTATGCTTGTTTCACACACTAAAACCATGAGACTGTGTTTCCAAATATGGTTTACTAGTTTGATGAGAGTCCGATGAAAGGATTAATCTCGCAACCGAAACGCACGCGATTTCCGTAATCCCGTCGCTAAGTCGGAATGTATACGAAAGAAAGTCAGCGGAGTCAACCTCATTTCCTACGAAGATTTTTAAATGTATATTTTCACACGTAAACCGATGAGACTTGTGTTCCAAAATATTTTCATTTTGATGTAGACGCCGAATGAAAGCAGTTTAAATACGCCAGCAACGCGAAAACATGCGATATTACCGTAAACTCATAGTCGAATTATACAAGAAAGTAAGACGGTCGAGTAAAACCCTCAATTATCTGTTTTCGAACGATTTTTTAAAATTATTTTTCACCGCTAAAACCATGAGATTGTAGTTTTCAACAGATATTTTTTCATTTTGATGATGACGCCGAAGAAGTTTAATCGCGCGAACCGAAAACTCGCCGATTTCCCGTAATCCGGTAATAAGATTCGAATGTTATACAAAGAAAAGTAAAGTAGGAGTAAACTCATTTTCGAACAATTTTTAAAATATTTTTTTCTACCCACTAAAACATGAGACTTGTCAGTTTTCAAAAATATTTTATTTTTGATGAGACCCGAATGAAACAGTTTAATTCATGGAACGGAAAACACGCGAATTTCCGCTTGAAATCCGGGCTCGCCGCGTATAGTGAATGTATACACAGAGAAGTACCAGGGAGTAACTCATTTCGAACGAATTTAAAATTATTTTTTCACGTCACTAAACCCAATGAGACTGAGTTTCAAAAATATTTCTATTTTGATGAGAGCCGAATGAAGCAAGTTTAATCGCAGGAACCGAAACCCGCGATTTCCCGTAAATCCGTACGTAAGTCGAAGATGTAACAAAGAAAGTAGCCAGGGATAACTATTTCCGAACGATTTTTTAAAATTATTTTTTTCACCCACTAAAAACCATGAGACTTGTATTTTCAACAGAAATTTTTATTTTTGATGAGACGCGATGAAGCCAAGTTTAAATGCGCGAACACGAAAACCCGCGATTTCTCCGTAAATCGGAGCCGGCGTTAGTCGGAATGTATACAAAGAAAGTAATCCAGGGAGTTAATATTTTCCCGACGATTTTTCAAATTATTTTTCAACTGCACTGTCAAAAATGTTTAATCAGTTTTGGATGATGACGCCGAATGAAGAGCATTCATCTCCGGCAACCGAAACCGCGATTTCCGTAAATCCGGCTGGACCGTAATAGTGAATGTATACCAAAGAAGTAAGACAGGGAGAAACGTCTAATTTCACCGAGAGATTTTTCAAATATTATTTTTTCACAGTAACATGCGAGAACTTTAGTTCAAAAATATTTCATTATTTGATGAGACGCGAATGAAAGCAGTTTTAGATCG
>JASGCC010002640.1:0-27470 GCA_030067915.1 Hydractinia echinata
TTATTATCTCCGGCGATAGAAATGTTTTTTTAGATCGCATTTTAAAAGGTTATAAACGAAAGCGGCGATAGAAATGTTTTTTTAAATCGCATTTTAAAAGTTTAAAAACGAAAAGCGGCGATAGAAATGTTTTTTAAGATCACATTTTAAAAGTTAGAACGAAAAACGATGATAGAAATGTTTTTTAAGATCAACATTTTAAAGGTTTATAAACGAAAAGCGGCGATAGAAATGCTTTTTTAGATCGCGTTTTAAAAGTTTAAGAAAGAAGAACAGGCGGCGATAGAAATGTTTTTATTTGTTTCAATAAAACAGTATGCGGAAGGATTATTTTACGTGGTTTGTTAAGAAGGAAATGTTTTCATCCAGAAATGTAGATATTGTATTTATTAGAATATACACATTTCTTTTACAAAAATAAACCGTAGTTGTATTCTTTTAATAAAAAAACGCGCAAGTCATTTAATAGTTGTGAACAATGCTTCTCATATGTTTCTTAAATTAAACGCGCTGGAATCTTTTTAAGTAATTAAATCAACAATACATTCTCATGCAATGTATTATAAAACTTTGCAAAAGATTTTTATTATTTAATTACTTCACGCTTATACTTAAGGGAATAGCTTATCAATACATTTACACAATGCATCTCTCTATTACAGAAATATAATTGCTCCGATATTTCTTCGCGAGCGCATTGTTTTTTAACACGCAAATATAAACTCGCAAAACCCTTAAGGGATTTAATTATAACAAAAGACAAACGACTGCCGTCCTCCACGCAAAGGTGTGATATTAGCGTGTACGCAGTAGATTACATTCAGACTGTACTGTAGATGGAGCATCATCATAAGCCATTGAGCCATTTCAGTGTTTGGGAGATCTTGCTAGCATTAAGTCGTATAGGTTCACCAACATTTCACTAAAAATTTCTCAAAATGTCATACGCTTACCCTATGGTGCCGTTTTCTTACTAAACGTAAGTTAAATTCTTGCTGCGTAACATGACTCTTACTTGGATTACGCCACCTCATCTGCCCGTTATCTATTGCAGAAGTTATCCACCCTTCCAAAGACTTACAAATCCACCACATTAAGTGTAAGGTCGCAATATTGTTTTTTAATGTCTCTCATTGTGTTCAAATTGATTAAAGTTTACCTCCCAACCAAAACAAGTTGAGCTCTAAAAGTGAAGAATATATCAAAACCTAAGAAAACAATTCTCATTTTGCCTGAAAAGTTGCTTTTTGGTAGATATAATAAAATAAAAATAACATTTTACTGGACAACCACAAGCTTCTACAACCGTCATTATAGACCATTCTTAAACATGAAGCAAAGGCGATATTATCTATGTGATAATATCGCTGAAAATTCAGAAAGTAAAAGTAAAGTAAAACTAATAGAAAATTTTGGTTAGGAAAACTAAGAAACTATTCTAGCCAAAGCAACATCAAGAAAATAGTTCTTACAGTCTTTTAAAAATTTAACGTAAGACATAGCTACTTTCAAGAATTGCTTTTGGTAATCATTATTATACACACTTGAGGCTTGACTTTCAAAAGCATTTTGTATGCGTTTCTTTGCAACTTGCTGGTATCGTTACAGGATCTTAAGTTTCTTGTATGCTTAACCCATTCTGACAATATTTTGTGTGTCAATTTTGCCACACAAAAGTTAACACGTTCAATTATTGGTAACCATTTTCATGTCACTACGTCCATTTCTTTAGCATATTTAACAATGATAAAGCTTGCTGTTGCATCAATGAATTAGACGTTGCAATATATGACAGTTAAATTTATTTATGAGCAGAAAACAACACTAAACAATGAAAACATAATGCAAAATGTGAGCTGGGGTATGGGACATATTGAATTAATAGAACAGCAATTTCGTCGTATGCAGAGTCGCTTTTACTAAAAGTAGGAACCAGCAGTAACCAGCAGTATTTTGAAGTAACCACCAGAGAACCACCTGTATTTTGAAGTAACCACCAGAGAACCAGCAGTTTTTTTAAGTGACCACAAGAGAACGACCAGCTAAATAAATAAAACGAAATAAACGCAACTACCGCTCAAATGTGAAACATTTTATAATGTACACAACAGCTCATGTCCCATTTTTCTGAAATGTTTATGTCTGGTGTGACTCGGGCTTTATGCAACAGTTGAACAAAAGGCTTTTAAAACCACGCGCGAGAATTAACAAAAACAAAATTAATATTTTAAATAACGAACTAATATCTGAATTGTAAACCAAATATAACGAAAAAACTATATATACAGAGCGAGGAGAGTCCAAAACAAGACATTGTTTTTTTATGGTAGACGTTAAAGTTCGAATGAATTGAATGAATTAATAAACTGCACAGTTTGAAGTCATCGAGCGTGAGAGATACCTCTACTGCCATTGTATCCACTGTTGAGGAATCCATATCAAATTTTAGTTTATTTTTCACAGCGATTACACACTTCCTTCAACGCTTTCTAAAAAATTATTCCACTTAATCAGATTATGTATTTGACCGAAGGATTTTCATTTTGCAATTTGTGTATTGTAAACTAAATATAACGCTATACGGAGGAGGGTCCAAAACGAGATATTTTTTTTTGGTAGACAAAGTAAAGTTCAAATGAATTAATAAATGTTGTGGAGAAACATCGTGGCATCCGGCAGAAAATATACGTTTGTTTTTCTCACACGGTTTCTGTTCAAGTAAAAAAATTATGCTTTCGATATGAACGTTTTTTCCTTGAAACGTGTTACATTTTATTTCAAAGAATGAACTTTAATCCTGAAAACACTATTTTCGTTCTGCTCTTCTTGTTTCCATTATTGCCTTTAGGCGAAATAAATAAATAAATAACTTAAGTTGGTTAATTATCGAAAATTCCGCGAATTTTATTCATGTTTTCAAAAATTAATCTTTGCGAATGCATTTATTGGACCTCATGAAAACAACTTAAAAGTAGCTAGTTAGCAAGAGCATAAAGTATCAGAAAAAAGCCCTGGGAACTAGGTTCCCTGTTATTTATCATATTTGGTAGTTTAAGGTCATGACGTGTTGTGCATAAAAATCACAACACCTTTGCGCTGTTCTGCCCGGATAATAAACGCTGCCCTGATTAAGTACGGCAGCTTGCCCCGGTTAAGAACAGGGCAGAAAATACATAATCATGGCAACATAATCAGGACAGGCCGGCTTATTACTCAAAAAATATTATTTGGCACTTATAAAAGGAACATAATCAGGGCAGGCCAGTTTATATACGACAGTCTATTATTATTTCTCACTTATTATAGAACGAACATAATCGGGGCAGGCCGACTTATGTATGACAGTCAAATATTATTCGAGACTTATAGAACGAACGTAATCGGGGCAGACCGGCTTATATACAATATTTTTACATTATTTCTCACTTATTATAGAACGCACATAATCGGGGAAGGCCGGCTTATGTATGACAGTCAAATATTATTCGAGACTTATAGAACAAATATAATCGGGGCCGACCGCTTTTATATCATTCGTCATCACTTCTGACAAGCAAATAGCCCTGGTGGCAAAGTTGTTGTTGTTCCCAAATGAAACGAAATTTTGTGGCAAATACTAAATTTTGGGATTCGCAAGTTTAATAACTTTTCACCAAACTTAATTCCCGCAAAAAGAATAATTTAGGTTCCGTGAAATTTAGTTACTTCAAAGTATATTATGTTGAAATGTATTTACTACAAGAGTAGTTTATACTAAGAATTACGTCGATACTTTTTTCTTTCGCCATGTCTAGTTTTTAGGGGTGTTCTATCTTCCAGAGAATGTTTAATTCACAAAAGTTCAAAGAAAATGCCAATCACAGCCTGCCTGGCCAGCCATTATATCAGCGTTCATAATCCGGTCACCATGACATAACCAGTGCAAAAAAAACATAATCAGACCATGCGTACATAATCTGGCTATCCCGGTTGTAAACAGGCCGTTTTCGCAATCTGGGTAGAACAGCGCCATGGGTGTTGCTGCCTTATCTGGAGTAAATTAGTAATAACTACTGGTTCTCTTGTGGTTACTTAAAAAAACAGCTGGTTCTCTGGTGGTTACTTCATAATACTGCTGGTTCTCTGGTGGTTACTTCAAAATACTGCTGGTTACTGCTGGTTCCTAATACTTTTAGTATCTACGATATGCAGAGTGGCAGGATTATTTTTTCAACCTATGCTGTAAGGCAGGTTTTCTAAAGGAATAACACAGTAAATAAGGTAGGTTTTGAAGAAATATGCTGTTTTGCCATCATACGCGTCACAGCGAAATGCGTGTATTATAGAGTGGCAAAAATATAAAAACAAAATGACAAGAACCGAACAAAACCGAAACTGGTTTCCATCTGCGAATATACCCCCTGTTGGATCAGCCTCGCACAGGTCATTCTGGTTCTCTGATCTGCCGGTTAACGAGAAATATTTCCAGGTTTTGCCTCACTTACTAAATAAGTAATTTGTGAACGTCAAATATTTAGCATGGGGCAGCAAGCAAACAATATTATTGCGCATCTTCGAGCAAGCTCGCGAACACCGTGCCTGGTGTCGCATGTTGGCTGCTGGATTTGTGGCTGATTGGTCAACACACACGGTTAGCTAGCTGCTAGCTAAAGGTTTTTAAACGGCAATATTCCCTTCTGATTACCATATTCAGAATCAGAAAAACTATTTTTCTTTTCTGTTTGTTTCTCCATGTATCCGACTGTTTCCTGTTTTCCCAATAGCTATGCTATCTTTGATCTCTTTAATCTAGCTACAACACAGCCTTAGTTTTTTCTGGGACACAATTTGGATCCAGAGATTGTATTCGAATTTAAAGATCAGGCGGCAAATATCTTCTTGTAAATGGGTTGTAATATGGCACAATAAGAATTTTTATCCAGGGCTGATACAAGAAGGGTGCCGGCTTCCCAGAGAGAAAACGGTGCAAAATTACTCCGCCGGAAACGCAGCAAAAACCACGCGGCTGTCAGACGAATT
Source organism: Hydractinia echinata (assembly GCA_030067915.1). Taxonomy (NCBI): domain Eukaryota; kingdom Metazoa; phylum Cnidaria; class Hydrozoa; order Anthoathecata; family Hydractiniidae; genus Hydractinia; species Hydractinia echinata. Next base: position 5,020 of record JASGCC010002640.1, read on the forward strand.
CCGGCATTTTAAAAAACCCGTAAAATTTCGCCCGGAGAAAGTCAGCCCAAAACAACATTTTTTTAAACATTTATTACCATGTATAATTTATTCTTTTAAATGTCGAGGAGTGGTAGTGGCAGAATTCTGAAAAAAACTGTTTTTTATATTCCATAAATAGCTGTAATAAAACCCACCAATAATAAACTGAGAGTACAACGACAAAATAGCACCTTCCTTCTTCTCAACAAAATTTAAATGACAACAAAATGAGTTCGCACGCGTTGCATTTCAGGCGCAATTCGGGCGGTTTCGGACGGGCCCAGACTTTTCCGGGCAGTAACAGACGAAAACCTTGAAAAAACGCCCGCGGTCACCCTCACATATACAGCGTTTTCGGCGAGTGGGCACCCTCGTAATTACTAAAGCCTGCATCCATTTCAATCAATATAGATAGGATTGCAGAGTGGGGACATATTTTGTGGAGGGTTGTAGCTATGTGATGGGACATCCTAATCAGAGTAGAATTATCTCACTCTGCAGTATATGTAACTAGTAGTTAATAATCTGTTTTAAGATTGGCACCATCTTTAAAAACAACAAAAGCACTCAATCGCGGTGTTGAAAAAACACAAATTTGACCAGGTTATAATACTGGATAACTAAGTCATTTTGATGAAATTTCAGTAATTTTGATGTATAAGGACAAAAAGCGCAGAAAATGCTATATACTATCCACTGTAGTTACTTTTAACATATATTTGCTTTTTTCATGAGGAAATGGGCTTTGCTTGCTCTGCAAAAATTAAAAAACATGTATATATTGTATATACTGCTTGTTTGCAGTAAAGTTTTATCTTAGAACGAGAGTGCTGACTCGGGCGCATTTTTTATTTAAATTAGTGCTTTTTACTTTGAACTCATCCGAATTATTCCCGCACTTGTCCAAATTATTCAAATGCAAAATAATTCATTGATTTTGTTGACACGGCAACAATTAAAGACAACCTTTAAAGTATTATAGAATTGTGTGAGATTATTATTGTGATACTATCGCAGTATATCTGACATTATTTTTTCGTCAAAGTTATGTGCAGGACTTTTAAGATACATGGATCGATGTCCTGATGTTAGTAAACCATTTATAAACACTCCTGTCACTAGGAAAGGCATATTCTACCCATGCAATGTTTGTTGAGAGACAAACTAATGTTGACATAAACTCTTTATTATTTGATAAGTTCCATATGGTTCTAAGATACAAAAGTGCCATCTCACGTGGACATGTTATCACGCTTATAAGACCAGACTCCATTGTTTTAAAGGGATCCTGGAACACAAAATAAAACTCTCCCCATTGAAAGTAATCATATTCTTAAATGCAAAAATAATTTTAAAATTTTTTGTATTAAAATCAAATTAAATTTTTTTACATATACGTTTTGTAGCTCATACTCGTCTCCATGTTGTTATTGTGCAGGTGAGTAAAGTTGCACTGAAAATTGCATAATTAGGCGACGTCACAAATTGTTCCGCGTATCGAATTCATGTCTACTAGGAATTATAAGACTTTTTTGCTTTGCTCCATTGCTGTGAAAATAATTTCCATTTTTTGATTTTTGCTCACCATGTGTTTACAGTACTGGAATCAGGACACCTAACATCGTGAGCTTGATCATGCGTGACACGAACGATCCGCGATCCATTCGTGACCATCGCGATAGAAAAAATGTTAACGAAAACTTTCGCGATAGTCTCGATGTATAAAAAAATAACGATGCTATCACGATCGTCACCATTAATCGTGATTGTCCATGGGAGTTATTGTATGCAGATGATTTGGTTCTCATAGCAGAGTCGATGGAAGAATTAGTTGAAAAGTTTGAGAAGTGGAAGAAAGGACTAGAAGAGAAAGGGCTAAAGGTAAACACAGCAAAGTCTAAAGTCATGATTAGTAGCATTGCAGCCAAGTGTGACCTTGTAGTTGGAAAGTGGCCTTGTGGAGTTTGCAGGAAAGGGGTTGGTAGTAACTCAATTTTTTGTCAGACTTGCAAGCATTGTGTACATAAGAAGTGCAGTAGTATTAGTGGAAGGTTAAGAGCTGACATTCAGTTTGTATTCAAGCGTTGCAAAGGTGAGATTATAGAGAATGAAGTATTTCCAGCTTTAATGATGTACAACAGTGGCTCGTTAGAGATAGTTGAGAACTTCTGTTACTTAGGTGATATGTTGGGCAGTGAAGGGGGTGTTGGAAGAAGTGTTACTTGCAGGATAGGTTCTGCTTGGAAAAAGTTCAGAGAGTTACTTCCTTTGTTGACTAGCAGAGTCCTGTCAATTGAGGTAAAAGGTAGGTTGTATGAGGCCTGTGTAAGAAGTGTTATGTTGTACGGTAGTGAGACATGGGCAGTGAAGCAGGAAGATCTTGACCGTTTAGAAAGGAATGATATGAGAATGGTTAGGTGGATGTGTAACGCCAGTCTGAGAGACAGAAAGAGTTCAGATGAGCTAAGAAGCAGGCTAAGTCTCCGTAGAATTAAAGATGTTATCCAGATAAGAAGATTGAATTGGCTGGGGCACTTGGAAAGAATGGAGGAGGATAATTGGGTAAGAAAGTGTAGAGACTTGATAGTTCCTGGGGCAAAGCCCAGAGGCAGACCGAGAAAGACTTGGCAGGAGGTTATAAGGACAGACTTGATACAGAGGAAGTTGAGTTTAGATCTAACACAGTCTAGATCAGATTGGAAGAGGGTCATTAATATACCCCGTCCAACCCATGCTAGCATGGAAAACGGACGTTAAGCCGAGAATGATGACGATGATGATGTCGCGATGGATCATGAATAACATTAAAAATATTAAACAATAGATGTGTATAATCTTGTGTCTTTGTTTTTTTTTACATTTAAAAATTCTTTTGCATCTTGTATTTTTATTAGAAATTGGATTTTAGAAATAAGGCAACTCCAACTTAATTAGTTGTTCTACAGGCAAAGTAGATAGTAGCTTACGGTCGGTCGGCGAAATAAAAATAATTTTATCGAGAATGTATAGTCGGAACAACAACAAAAAAATATTTAAAAATTAACAACGGAGGAGGGTGTTACGACAAGCATATTTTGCTATGTATGTTTTGCTCGAATTAGCGAATGTTGAATCAGCGAATGTTCGATTTAATGAAAGTTCATGGAAAAATAAGAATGTATGGTCGGAACAACAACAACAAAAAAAATAATAAAAAAAGAACAATGGAGGAGGGTGTTACGACAAGCATATTTTTCTATGTATTTTCGCATAACGCATGCAGTTTATAATTTTTATTTGCGAAGAAAAAATAATAATAATTTGTCTCACTAAAAAAATGTAACTAGTACTCAAGGTGAAAAGATAAAAATACATACCGTAAATGTTCGATTAAGCCTCCACTCCCGAATAACCCCCCTCCCGAATAAGCCCCCTCCCAAAAAACCCATTTTGACAAATAAGCCCCCACTCCCGGGGGGCTTATTCGAATTCACAGTAATTTCAATATAGTTGATAGGGACCGAGAAAATGCTACTATAAACAATTGATTAAATGGTATTTATTTCGCAGGTTGACGTATTAATAACACTTGTGGTTATAATATCCAATTCAAAGTTAGGGTGTTTTTTTTTTTTTTCAACTTGTCGAACAATATATTTCCGAATATCTTGCTCCCTGTCAAAGCAACATTCTCTTTCCAACCATTACATTGAGATCGATTGTGTTTATTAAAATCGTTGTTTTTAGCACACTAGGTTTTTGCATAATTTTATAAGCCCCCTCCCATTTAACCCCCCTCCCGAATAAGCCCCCTCCCCCAAAACCCATTTTGACAAATTAGCCCCCAGGGGCTTAATCGATCATTTACGGTACTTACATGCTCAAAAACTTATTTTCAAAAGTTATGCAGCAAGAATTTTTCTTGTGTTGTTTTGAAAGCTGTACAGAAAGAATTATTCTTTTAATGTTTTTTGCGCAATCTTATCAGAAAATCTAAATTTAAGTGCAAAATTTTTTTACGGACTATATACCGTATTTTCCGGTATATAACCTGCGGGATATAAGTTGATTTTTACGACTTCCACTGTTGGTGCGGGTTATAATGTGGTGCGGGTTATGCGATAAGTGTTATATTTTCTGTCATTTATTGTGAAATTTAAAGTTTATACATTCAATGAAGAAAATAGTAACTACGGGATAAAATGCGTACAACTGCATGTGCGATTCTATACCTACGTAATCTTACTTTAACTATGTGATTTAATTTTTTTCACACAGTGAATTTGCTTTAACTTTCTATTGCTTGCCAGTACTAATATTACGAGCTCTCTCCGAAACACAATTCTGGAGATCATTTTTCTTTTGTGTTGAATGTAATTCTAATCTATTTATATCTTTGCAATCACATTGAGTACATTGAAATGATTTGCTTCTGGTAACAGAGCAGTATAGCAGGTATCATTTTTAGGTTTAATTGACATTTATTTCACAACCTAGTTCCCAGGACTTAATTATTAATTCCTGTTGAAAATATTGAAAAATGTTAAAATTAAATGTATAGATAATAATTTTCTTTTTTATATTCGCTACCTTCAAGCAACAGGTGACCATTGAAAATATGAAAAATAAATATAAAATACAATTAATAAGACACACGCAACTATCTCCTCCCCATTGCCGCCATTCATTTTATCATGCACACTGTGATTGCTGAGATATAAATGGATAACAAAATTATATAAACATTAGAAAAGAATGTTCCGTACATCACTGTTCCAGACAATCCATGATAATTATTATGTTTATTTTTATGCCAAAAAAACTTAAATATGCATAAAAAACAAAGATTTTACTGTAGGTTTATAACATGATAGCGTGGTTTTTTTTATTTGGGATTAACGATTCACTTAGTGATGAATTTAGTGTAAATGTTGGTGTACATCAGGGTTCTGTACTTAGTCCTTTGTTGTTTGTTCTAGTCTTAGAAGCGCTGTCGATGGAGTTCAGAACAGGTTGTCCATGGGAGTTATTGTATGCAGATGATTTGGTTCTCATAGCAGAGTCGATGGAAGAATTAGTTGAAAAGTTTGAGAAGTGGAAGAAAGGACTAGAAGAGAAAGGGCTAAAGGTAAACACAGCAAAGTCTAAAGTCATGATTAGTAGCATTGCAGCCAAGTGTGACCTTGTAGTTGGAAAGTGGCCTTGTGGAGTTTGCAGGAAAGGGGTTGGTAGTAACTCAATTTTTTGTCAGACTTGCAAGCATTGGGTACATAAGAAGTGCAGTAGTATTAGTGGAAGGTTAAGAGCTGACATTCAGTTTGTATGCAAGCGTTGCAAAGGTGAGATTATAGAGAATGAAGTATTTCCAGCTTTAATGATGTACAACAGTGGCTCGTTAGAGATAGTTGAGAACTTCTGTTACTTAGGTGATATGTTGGGCAGTGAAGGGGGTGTTGGAAGAAGTGTTACTTGCAGGATAGGTTCTGCTTGGAAAAAGTTCAGAGAGTTACTTCCTTTGTTGACTAGCAGAGTCCTGTCAATTGAGGTAAAAGGTAGGTTGTATGAGGCCTGTGTAAGAAGTGTTATGTTGTACGGTAGTGAGACATGGGCAGTGAAGCAGGAAGATCTTGACCGTTTAGAAAGGAATGATATGAGAATGGTTAGGTGGATGTGTAACGCCAGTCTGAAAGACAGAAAGAGTTCAGATGAGCTAAGAAGCAGGCTAAGTCTCCATAGAATTAAAGATGTTATCCAGATAAGAAGATTGAATTGGCTGGGGCACTTGGAAAGAATGGAGGAGGATAATTGGGTAAGAAAGTGTAGAGACTTGATAGTTCCTGGGGCAAAGCCCAGAGGCAGACCGAGAAAGACTTGGCAGGAGGTTATAAGGACAGACTTGATACAGAGGAAGTTGAGTTTAGATCTAACACAGTCTAGATCAGATTGGAAGAGGGTCATTAATATACCCCGTCCAACCCATGCTAGCATGGAAAACGGACGTTAAGCCGAGAATGATGATGATGATGATGTTTGTTTAATCGCAGGAAGCAAGAGTTATTATTGGCTGAAACTAATATCTACAAATAAAAAGAAAATAGCATTGTCTGATTCAGTACTGTCGGCATTAATAGAAGATCGACTTGTTCAAATTAATTTTAATTCATTATTATTTCGGCAATCGGAGACAAGGAAGTTAAAACTGAGAGAGTTGCTAGTTCAGATACTCGGTTCTCGTGTTCGGGGTTCACGAGTTTAAACGTCCTCCACTTGTCTCCAGCATGAAAAAAAAATAATGACACAGAACACACGCACATGTTTATAAATGATTAGGGTAAGTAAAAATACGCTGAATTTTTTGTTAACACGATGCGGGTTATACAAAGGTGCGGGCAAGTAAAACACATTGATTGAATTTTTATGCGGGTTATACAAAGGTGCAGGCTATCTGATAGCATCTAGTTTATAACTCCCTAAAAAAGCTGAGCTGCGGGTTATACGATGTGCGGGTTATATACCGGAAAATACGGTAGTTTAGTTGACAATATTTAAAGTCTTTCGCGGTATTAAAATTATTTAGTTAAATTCATAACAGAGGAGGGTGTTACGACAAGCGTATTCTACCTTGTTTTTATTATTTTTCCTAAATGGTATCGACTAAAAGTCTTGCAGTATTAGATTTTAGCAAGCGTAATTTTAAACATATATAATAATCATAACGAAGGAGGGTGTTACGACAATAATAATCTTTTTTTCACGAGATGGGATGAGAAAATGTTTGTTTGTTTTCTTCTTTTTTTTTCTTTAAAACTTTTTTGCTTGATATTATTTTTTGTTTTCGTGAAAATTAGGGTTGGTCGAGCCCGTAGAACAACTAATTAATTTTTTCTACGTCTAAAAAAGAAAGAATATTACGACAACGAAAATATTTTTGATTTAAAAAACAAACAAAAAAAACAATTATTTATATTTAATGGCGTTATTCTCTCATGACATTAATTAAGTGATTATTATAATGTTTAAAGATGTATCATGACGGTCACAATGTGGATCGCGAAAGTCACGATGGATCGTGAAAGTCGACCCAGCGATGGATCGAGACTTTCACGATGCTAAAAATTTTTACTATCGCGACAGCATCGCGAATCATGTACGATCCACAATGTTAGGTGTCCTGATTCCAGTACTGTACCAACTATATGTTTCTATATTTCTCAATAAACTTGACAACAGTGAGAAGTCCATATGCTGTCTTAGATCAGAAGAGACCTCAGGAACAAGAGTGATTCTTCAAAGCCATTTGTATTCTCTAATTACTTTTTAAAGGTTTGCATTGGTTCATCACATTGTTAGGGTTAGTCCATACAAGGGAGCGATAGCTGCTTCGATTGGTTTTGTGTTATGACGAAAACAATCATGTAACTAAACTTGAAATATAAGAGTTGGGGGTATTCTTCTCCAAAATGTAAACATTTTCTTGGTCGGGAATGACATTAAATACATTTTCGTTGAAACTCCACCATAGCTTTTAAAAGCTAATTTCTAAAATAAAAACTAAACTGTATTGTACATTTTGTGACATCATTGTTGTTTTCTGTGATTTTGGCAAATTTTCCAGTCCCATTTCTCTGCCAAACAGAGCATGGTGATAGTGGCTAAGAATCAGGAAGGTGAGAAATGTAGAAAAGCAAGTGCTGAAAAGTCTAATATTATTTTCTTTTTCTATAGCATATTAGGGTATATTTCAGATGTATTTTGATTTTAGTTCAAGGATCCCTTTAAATTTTATGGAAAATAAAATAATGTTAATTGGGTACATGCACATGAGTCTGAAAAGTTATGGATTTCTTTACATTGGGAACTGATTTACTTTGCATCACATGCAAATCGCAAAACTATATTGCATTTGTTACTTGGTACTTATAAATAAGGTGAACGCTCCCTAACCAAGCTTTTTCCTCAGCATGAAATCAGATCTAGTTAAATACAGCTATATTATATAAATTAACCCATTTTTCGTTTGGAAGTTCAACTTTCAGGTACTAAAAATAATGTAGTTAATTTTATTTTAGAAAACCTAAAAATGAAATACTTTTAATCCATGTGAATGTGTTAACACCAGCACAAAATCATGCCAACACAGTTACCACCAAAAGAGAATACGCTTTTTAAGCGAATTCTGGTAAGTACAGTTATTGCTTTTGTATATTACCAACCAATTTATAAGACTACTAAACCATTTTTCTATTTTTTTTGTAATGTGCTTTATCAGGCCTTGTCATTTATGTTAGTGATAATGTAGCACTCATATAATTAATTTTTTTCATTTTGCCGATACTTCGAACCTTGCTAAAATAATGTATGGCAGATTTTATTTAAGTGTACATTTGTAGGAAACACAAAGCGCAAAGCCCTCAAACACAAGTAGAAAGTAGATTCCCTGAACTGTGCCTGTAATAAAAAATTTGGGAAGATTTTTACCTATGATCTTTCTTAATCTAAATGAAAAAAGCAAATTACAGGGTTCGAATTAGAAAAGTAAAGTTGGTTCGCAAAAATTTCGGCACTCTGTAACGAAGTAAACCACCATCTAGATGTGGCCTGGGAACACTGTAGGTCAATTACCATTGGCTTGTTCAGTAGCTACTTGTTTTTCGACGAGAATTTGTATTTTTTTGTGACCTGCGAGCTTAACTTTTTCCTGCATTATTATTTTTTATGTTGGAGACAAGTGGGGGACGTTTAAACTTGTGAACCCCAAACACAAGAACTGAGCGTCTGAGCTAGCGACTCTCTCAGTTTTAACTTTCTTGTCTCGGATAGCCGAAATAATGTTGCAAAAATGAAATAAGTTTATTTTTATAGCATGCTGTAAGAAAATATTCAAAATGTAATTATTGTTTCAGAGGTTCTTAACCAGTTTTTGTGAACATTACAACACAAGTTAAATACAATTAAGCAATTTGACTCAGTCTGCCATTTATTTACTGTTTTTAACGAGGCTGTAAATTCCAACATTTTTCTGCCTTACAAAGCTAACTGCGCTGAAAATAAGAACACTGATTTTCTGTTAAAAACACTTTCAAACTACCTGTTCTTTTCTAATTTTATTTTTTTCTTTGCGCACGCAACTTTACTTAGGCGACTCCAACTTAATTAGTTGTTCTACGGGCCTGACCGACCCTAATTTTCAAGAAAACGAAAACATAATAATAACAAGCAAAAAAATTTATTATTGTCAGAATACCCTCCTTCGTTATGATTATTATATATGTTTTAAATTACGTTAGCTAAAATGTAATACTACAAGACTTTTAGTCGATACCATTTAGGAAAAATAATAAAAACAAGGTAGAATACGCTTGTCGTAAGACCCTCCTCCGTTATGAATTTTTAATAAATAATTTTAATGCTGCGAAAGACTTTAAATGTTGTCAACTAAACTATAGTCCGTAAAAAGATTTTGCACTTAAATTTAAATTTTCTTAAAAGACTGCGCAAACTTTCAAAATAGCTCAAGAATAATTCTTGCTGTATAACTTTCAAAACAACACAAAAAATTCTTGCTGCATAACTTTTAAAAACAAGTTTTTGAGCATGCAAGTATTTTTATCTTTTCACCTTGACAGTTAGGTATTTTAATAATTCAAAACAAGAGAACAAATTTATCCAAATATTTTTTTTAGTGAAGCGACTCCAATTTAATTAGTTGTTCTACGGGCCAGACCGACCCTAATTTTCACGAAAACAAAAAAATAATAATATCAAGCAAAAAAGTTTTACAAAAAAAAACAAGAAAAAAAACAAACATTTTCTCATCCCATCTCGTGAAAATATAATGAGCATAGAAGATAATCAATGATGTTATTTTTTGTTGGTTGAATGTCAATCTACAATTATACTAAACAAGGTGAATCAATAACGTTACTTTTGAACCACCATTGGTAAGGCCACTGGAAGTTGATTCTTTGTTCATGGTAATTTGTTGCGATAAAACTAAAATGCGCGATGCGCTAATTTTGTAAGCACAAAAATAGTTACGTGGTTAAACAGAAGTTTAAATTTTTATGTGATTTATAACAAAAATTAGCTACTTTCGCTAAAATAGTTATAATACAAGTGAAAAACAAGACAGATTATTGTCGTAACACCCTCCTTCGTTATGATTAATATATATGTTTAAAATTACGCTAGCTAAACTGTAATACAGCAAGACTTTAGTCAATACCATTTAGGAAAAATAATTAAAACAAGATAGAATACGCTTGTCGTAACATCCTCCTCCGTTATGAATTTAAAAAAAATGATTTTAACGCTGCGAAAGACTTTAAATATTCTCAACTAAACAACCATAGTCCGAAAAAGAATTTGCACTTAAATTTAGATTTTCCTAAAACTGCGCAAAAAACATTAAAAGAACACTAAAATTGTTTGTTTTATTATTTTAAGTAGGAGAAAAATAACTTGCTGTATAAATTTCGAAACAGTGCAAGTATAACTTGCTGTATAACTTTCAAAACAATACAAGTATATTCTGTACAACTTTCAAAACAGCACAAGAATAATTCTTGCTGTATAACTTTCAAAACAACACATGAAAAATTCTTGCTGCGTAACTTTTAAAAACAAGTTTTTGAGCATGCAAGTATTTTTATCTTTTCACCTTGAGAACTAGTTACATATTTTTTAGTGGGACAAATTATTATTATTTTTCCTTCGCAACCAAAAAATATAAACTGCGTGCGTTATGCAAAAATACATAGAAAAAACGGTTGTCGTAACACCCTCCTCTGTTGTTATTTTTTATTATTTTTTTGTTGTTCCGACCATACATTCTAGATAAAATTATTTTTATTTCACCGACCGGTCGACCGTAAGCTACTATCGACTTCGCTCGTAGAACAATTAAATTGGATTCGCCTGAGGCAAATTATTATTATTTTCATTTGCAACAAAAAATAATTAACTGCGTTCGTGGTGTGAAAATATATAGAAGAATATGCTTGTCGTAAAACACCCTCCTCCGTTGTTATTTTTAATTTTTTTTGTTGTTGTTCCGACCATACATTCTCGATAAAATTATTTTTATTTCGCCGACCGACTGTAAGCTACTCTCGACTTCACCTGTAGAACAACTAATTAAGTTGGAGTCGCCTTATAAGAAGTTAATAATATTAATTGAACTATTTGCCGATATTGAAACTAAAAAAAACTTTAAAAAAAAGCATTTTGACTTTATAATTTTGTCTAAACAACGGCCTTATGATAAATTAACATGTAAATATTTTACGCAATCATTTATAATGGGTTGCGCTTGATAAATAAGGTTTTAATAACAATTTCTTCTAACTAGTCGTTAGCCCGTGGATAAATCCACAGGTTCGCCCGTTCGCCGCATTTTGTGTGTCTCGCTACTGCGGTTACCATTTTGCGTGACAGACAGACCCATACAGGTATTATAATATAGATAAAGCCTGGTTCCCACCAGTTTATTGATAAGCATATTTTTATTTTAAGTTAAACTTATAGGTGGAAATGCTAAAAATAAACGCATGACTATTTTGCATGCAATAAACATATGTTTATGCATGCGTTTAATATAAAAAAGTTTTGATATTAAAATCATGCGTTTAACATAGTTTATTCAACATCAAAGAAATCTTTTGTTTTTACCGCCAATGCTTTAAGGGAGAGTGGCTTTCATGAAAAACGACAGTGACAAAAAACGAAAATAATAATACGTGATGAAATCTAAAATAGGAATAGTAGCAGAGAAGGCACTGTATGAGCTGTCTCTATGATAAAGCTGACAATGGATATAAGGAAATAGTCAGACAAGAAAATGCTTGGAGAGAGAGAGATTAAAACTAGGGTATGAACAAGGTTTTGTGTGAAAAAGTTCAAATTTCCTTGCTGCCCACATCCATACTTATAAGTCACAAGTCTTATCTTTCGTTTCAAAATTAAGTTCAGTGTGAACGCATAATCTTACTGCATAATTAATTAGATGAAAATAAACTCATTCATGAGTTTAGTAATAAACAGATGTTTAATAATAAACGCATTTGGTGGGAACTAGGCTTTTCAGAAGCAAATGTTACGAAACTTGCTTACGTATTTTCAGTCGAAACTTCATTAAATATGTACAAGTGAAATACGCTAACGGAAAGGGTTATTACTTCTTCTCCTGGCATAAAATAATCAAGCAAAACATGAGAATTAAATGGAAACACAACAAAGAAAATGAAGAAATGATTATTTTAATATCACAAAAAAAGACAACGAAGTGATACAAAAATATTTGATTCGCAATTTTATCATTTTCTTCGCAAAGTGATTCGCAAAAATGGCATTTCGATTTGCAAATTGCAAATTGCGAACGGCCAATTCGAACCCTGAATTATTAAAAAAAAAAATTTAGAGAAGTTCAGAAATCAGTATCGCTCAGATTGCCCAACTTTTGTGGAACTGGGGGAGCAATGAATGACTCAGCTATCATCTAATTTCTCAGGATTAGGCACATATTTGCGTGCATGAGAGCGATCACTCGCCCCTTATATTTTATCCAAGATATTTAAAGTCCACAAATATAATTTATGGCTAAAACTTATATATACCTGTTAAACTACTTAATTACCAACAACAACCCATTGTATGCTTGCCATGCATCCTAAATTTCTCAGTTCTTATTTTAAAAAGTCTCCTCAGATCTCCTCCAAAAGTAGACTTTTTAGCAACTTTTTTCTCGATTTTAGTTTTCCAGAATTATATGGTTTGTCTCATGTTTTTATTTTTGAAATGCTAATAATTTGTTTTTCAATGATGGCATTACCTTTATAATCTACTCAAATATTCTTAATTTCTTTGGAAAAATATGCAAACGTTCAAATATGTAAATAGTCAACCTCTTTGTACCAATAGCTCACGGTATCTATATTTGTATTAATGTCACAAATAATTTGATTTATGCGATTTTTTTTAGAAATGTTACGAACAAAAACAGTATAAAAATGGTCTTAAATTTTGCAAGCAAATTTTATCAAACCCAAAATTTGCAGAACATGGAGGTATAACATTACCAATTTTCTGGTCTATATATTATAAAAAATAAAATTGTACTGATATCCTCTTTGTAGATGTTGCTTGAAAATGACTAAATCATATTTTTTAGAGACCTTAGCAATGAAGGGCCTGACATTGAATTACCTTGGTAGAAAAGATGAAGCATATGAGTATGTTAAACGAGGTTTGAAGAATGACCTAAGGAGTCATGTTTGTTGGCATGTATACGGTTTACTGCAGAGAGCAGATCACAAGTATGATGAAGCTATAAAATGCTATCGTAATGCTTTGAAATGGGATAAGGTACGGAAAAATGTCAATTATATTTGTTGTGCTATTATATTTCATCAATAGTATGCATAAGAGTTTTTAATCCACATAAACATTTTTCCAATAATATCACAATTGTCGATTTTTAGTTGACAAAAAAATTTAATACTTATTTATGTTTACTTTCTAAAGATTATATTATACTGTTCACCATTTGTCTGTTTGTCTGTGAGCACTCAGTTGTGTGAATTCCCATGAATTTTACATGGACTAACGGCTAATTGTTAAAAGAAATATAGTCCAACATCAAATTTACCTTGATGATAAAGAGATATTAAGAAAAGAATAGTCTAAGGCCAAGATGATGCAATAAAATGGTGGCTCACATTGGCAATTATTTATCAACACAGAGAATAGAAACAGAAAAGCTCTTCGGTTAAAATGTTTTAACAATGTGATTTTTTCTTTTCAGGATAATATTCAGATTTTGCGAGATTTATCATTGTTGCAAGTTCAAATGCGTGACACTGAAGGGTTTAGGGTAAGCTTTTTTTTGTAAACCTTTTTGGTATATATCAGTGTGATCCAGGCCAATTTGTTTGAAAGTTGTTTCTTTCTGTACTTTTTTTTTAGGTTTTTAACCATAAGATTAATATTTATGAAACTGAAGAAAATACATTGCCCAGATATTTGTATATTTTTCCAAATAACCCAAAATAATTTTTGTGTGTGTGCTATATTTGCTGATGCTACTTCAAAATAATTTTCTGAATAATATTGATAATGTGGTCTTGGAAATTCCTGGAAAGATAAATATGTACAGAAAATGGCTGGAAAATCCTAGATTTTGGATTTGTCCTGAGAAAAATAATCAATTATGTCAAATTTTTGAAATCGAGATATTTTAATTCCTGGAAATTTTACATAGTTGACCGTATCAAGGAATCATCCTGCAATTTTAAACAACTTTGTCCTTGAAAATTAAAAAAATTGTTCTGGAATTTAGATTTTTATTTTTCGTTCTCACCATATAAATTGACTGTGTTACATACACAGAAGCCAATTTATGGTGAGTTACTAAAGTTCAACCACACCGCCTTACCTCATAGGATACCAGATACCAGCTCTTAAAAATTCGACCTGCACAACGTCAGTCATGGATTGGATATTCAATATCATACTACTTGCTTGGTGAACATGACATGGCATTTACGGTAATGGAGGAGTTTCGAAAAACGCTGTTTCAAGACAATCAGGTAATTTTCTGCTTAACTTCTGGTATGATCCCTGATGTTTGTTTTTGCTGTACGTTATTTCGACTCAAACTAAATTTTGTTTAGACAAAAATGGACATTGAACATAGTGAAATGTTGTTTTACCAAAATATGATTTTACGAGAACAGGGTAAAGATAAAGAAAGCATGGAACATTTAGAAAAATATGAAAAGTTTATGACTGACAAACTTAAAGTACAGGAAATTAAAGGTATGAAGGGAGTAAACCAATGTTGTATTCATGCTTTTATGAGCATATTCAAGTTTAGATTACTACAAAAAAATAAGCACGTAGTAAGCACAAACGGCAAAGAAGAAGAATATATTTTTTTGAAAATAAGTGTAACACCATTAGCGTATTTTAAGCCTAAAAATGAAATTCTTATATGCTTACATCCTACATGAAATTACTTTGAATTATGCAGGCATTTGGTCAACATTGCAGCTGCAATAACCACAGAGACAATAATTTGGATATAAAATTTCTTTTTTACTTCCATTTAAACGAAAAACTATGTTTACAGCCTTTGTGGTTTCCAGGTTGAAACCATTTGTATTTTCGTTGCTTGATATGTTTGTCTCCTTTAAAATATCATAAAGGGAACCCTTGTGGTTGTAGTTATGGCAAAGTCTTTATTCGTAAACTTCTTGATATTGTTTTTCAGCTACACAGCATTTGAAGTTAAATAATCCAAAAGCTGCCGAAAAATTGTATAGAGAGTTAGTAAAACGCAATCCAGAAAATCATTTATATTACGAAGGGATTGAAAAATCTCTCACTGCTGCTAGTGGACAATGTAAGTTGGATTACTGTTCCCTGTTTTGGCTAAGTATTTTTTATTCTGAAAAAAAGTTACTTATTTTTTTTTAGTGGATGAAACTGAAAGACTTGCCATTTTTCTAAACTATCGCAAGAAATACCCACGCACTGAATGTCCACGAAGATTACCATTGAATTTCTTAACAGCGTCAGGTGTGTACAACGTTCTTGCAACCATGGTTACTACCAACCCTTATTTGGCTTACATTGATTTAAAGAAACTTTGTTTTGTTTTTATGGACATCCATTTTCTTGTGACATTAAAGTATAGTTTGCGTATATATTTTTTTTACATTTTTAAATAAATTTTTAGGACATGCTTTCTCAGAACTTGTAGACGATTACCTTCGAAATGCATTAATCAAGGGTGTGCCACCTCTATTTACCAATTTAAGACCGTTGTATAAAGAGAAGGCAAAGGTAATTTTTTTATCTGCAACACTGACTTTTTGTGCGATATTTATTTTGCGTTACAGTCAATTATGCATATTTATGTTTGTCTTTTGTAATTCGAAAGATTAATGCATTTTCTATAGTGCCTTGTTTTGAAAAGTTGATATGAAAAGTACAATGCAAAATTTGTTAAATATTTAGCTCAGGATAAAAATGTTTTGAAGTGACACAAAAAATATTTTAAATTTAAGATGTAAAAATAAAAACATAAAGAAAACACGAAATCGAAGAAAAAAGATAAAAAAAATGTGAATCTATGTAAAGAATGTACACAAGTGCATACACAATAATCATTTTTAGCCCTGACTAAGAACCCTTGTGCAACCCCTCTGTTTTCACTCTAGATTTTGTCCAATTACGTTTTGTGCGAATTTCCTCTGGGTTAAAAATTTTTCAGTCTGTAATACTTCCATTCGGTAATCGGTAATCATCACACTCTTAACTATCAACTATAGGTATTGGTTATTGAAAATCTTTTGCTTGGGTATGCTGCATCTTTGCTTGAACATAACAAATTCAATACGAAAGGTGAGAAGAAAATAATTTGTTGTTTCAGCTTTAGCATTTTAGACTAAAAACTGACACTTAGGTGTATCCCAAAATCTTCGAAAAAACTTCCCTCACTTGTCTTTGTTATTCAGATTAATTTTGATTTATTTCATGCGTAGATGAGGACACCCAGAATCCAACTGTGTTGCTATGGACCAATTTCTATCTTACTCAACATTACGATCACTTTCGAAAAACAAAGCAGGCTTTAACATATATCAATAAAGTTCTAGACCACACCCCAACCTTGATTGAAGGGTATATGGTTAAAGCCAAAATTTACAAGGTATCAAGAGATGATATAATTTTGTGTTACTGTCACGTTATGTTGTAAAAATGAAATAATTTCAGATATTCTCTCCCTATTTCAGCACGCAGGATGCTTGCAAGAAGCATTGAAGTGGATGGATGAAGGAAGATCGTTGGATACAGCTGACCGATACGTGAACTCCAAATGCGCCAAATACTTACTTCGCGCAAATGAAATCAAAAAGGCTATTGAAACATGCGGGTTGTTTACCAAGGTCTTCTTTCTTTCTTTTTTTATTAACAGATACGAGATAAGGAGAGGTTTATGGTGTCTTCTTTGTAATGTCTAGTTGCTACTCAGGCGTTGAATTTTCAACAAACTTCCCTTCAAAATTACAAACAAACTAAAATATGTACCTTTTAAATTTTATTTCGAGTTTTTTTATAGCACAACTAAAACTCGTGTTCAAACTAAACATGTTCCATGTTGTACACATAATCATTGTTGTGTTTCTCTACATGTAGGAGGGTACAGCACCTGACGATGATCTGGACTCCATGCAGTGCATGTGGTTTGGAATCGAATGTGCCAACGCACACAAACGTAAAGGCGAGATTGGTGAAGCGCTTCGCAAATGCCAACAGATTGAGCGAAACTTCAACGAGATCGTGGAAGATCAATTCGATTTTCATACGTATTGCATGAGGAAAGTAACTTTATGCGCTTACATCAAGTTGCTGAAACTCGAAGACGTACTAAGAAGCCACTCCTATTACTTTAAAGCTGCCAAGATTGCAATCGAGGTAATGAGATTCTTTTGCTTTTTAGGAAAAAAAACACAGTCACAATTACGTCTACCATTTTATTTTTCTTTCTTCTACCATTTTTTTTTTCCGTCTAGTGCTACATTGGCCTGTACGACAAACCCTACTCGTCTTCTGATGACTCAGCAGAAGTAAACAAAGGTTATTTAACCGTGTTTTTTACTTTTATGTCCATGTCCTTAAAATTCTCTTGTGTTTTTGACTACCTAAATTTATGTTTGGTGATGAAATATTTAGGCAACTTGTCAGCTAAAGAATTGAAAAAACTAAAGAGTAAGCAGAGAAGAGCTCAGAAGAAGCAACAAGGAGAAGTGGAAAAGAAAGGTGGCATTTTCGTTTCTTTTTTTGCAAGTCAACGAACGACTTTAAAGCATGAGACGGAGAGAATCTTTACCTAAGGATTTACATTGTGTTGATGTAACATCAATACTGATTTTTTTTTATTTACAGGTGGTGAAACCAAGGATAGCAAAGAACCTGAGGGGAAGAAGGAAGAAGGAAAAACGAAGTTTGACGCGTCAATGTTAGTTAAGGTAAAAAAAATCCTGGCTTCTCTAGTATCATAATTACTTAAATATAAAACCTTAGATATTTGTCGTTGAAGTCAATCTTTACACAAATATTTGCGCACATGGACTGATTGATGACATTAAAAATATATATCGTATTTCTTACTTGACCTAAACAAATGGATTTTTCCATGGGCTATGCAAACTTCTAGAACAGATAGCATTTTTCTTGTTGTTGGAAAAGTAAATATTGTAACCAGTTTGTACGTCACTTTGTGTACGGTGAGTTGAAAGATCTGTTCTAATCCAATCACCTGTCTATCTAGACTGAAACGCCTTTGGAAGAAGCCATCAAATTTTTGGTACCGCTACAAAATCTCGCACGAGATCGGATCGAAACTCATTTAATGGCCTTCGAAATTTACACAAGAAAAGGTTGGAATTTTTTTTTTCT
Organism: Hydractinia echinata; assembly: GCA_030067915.1. Lineage (NCBI taxonomy): Eukaryota > Metazoa > Cnidaria > Hydrozoa > Anthoathecata > Hydractiniidae > Hydractinia > Hydractinia echinata. The sequence continues at coordinate 23,482 of JASGCC010002640.1, forward strand.
TTGTTCACGTGCAAATGGAATTCGTACAAATCTCAATTTTCTTGTTTCTTAGGAAAAGTTTTGCTCATGTTGCAATCTATCAAGCGGGCTTTTCACTGTGATCCAACAGATTCGCGTTTACATGGATGTATTGTGCGATTTTTGATAAAAAGTAAGTTTTTACTTCCAAAGGAATGAGTTCTTTTGGCTGCCTTTATATCAACAAAGTTTGAAAGGTGTGAACCTGGGAAATACAATTATTTATTAACAAATGTCTGTGAATTTTAACCAATTGTCTGAAAATCAATTCTGGAAAGCAGGCTTACGAAATTAAACTCGCATGAAATATTTTGTTTACTCTTTTTTCGAACTGCAAAGGGTACATTAAGAGTGAATAAACAATATTTTTCTTTTTATCCCAAAACAGGGTAATAAAAATTAATCCACGCAAAAATTACAGATAACGGCCCAGGTGAAATAAATTTATTCGAAGATGTGTCACTTGCGTAATGTGTTTATTTACTCGTAGTCAAGGAAAATCGTGACCAGTACCACGACACAGTGAAAGCTGTCTTGGATAGAGAGATTAAAATGCTGGTGAAAGGAGATGATATTTCGAAGTACAACATGTTGTTTCTGCAATCCCACCCCAAATCTCTGCAAGCTCACATCGCTGTTGCGAAAGGTCTATTTGCTTTAAACAAGAACAGAAGAGAAGAAGCGCTGAAACTTGCAACAAACCTGTCCAAAGATTTAACTGATGTAACTTTAGAGGTAAGCTTATATTAGTAACGTTCATCGTTTAGATGAAAGCGTGAACGTTTTACATTATATTTGACAACGCCCTTTCGTAAAATGTAGCACAAAAAAGGGTATGGGAATCATATAATTGAATTCCATAAACTGAAACGAAATATATGCATTTTTGCCATAAGGTTTAAAAAAGTGTTTAACCTGTGCGAAGATACCTTATTCCATGAAATGAACGAGTCATAAAATTAACGCGGTTTTTCAAAATTTGTGTTAATTTAATGACTGTTAATTCATGACTCGTTAATTAAAATACTGTTAATTTGGTGACTTTTTTATAATATAAAAACAAAAATACCTTTTTTTTACAAATTTTCTACTATTTCCTCCTCATCAGACGATAGCTCAACGGTGTTCTGTTTTCAGTGATCTCTTTTAAAATAGTTTATGTATAATCTTCATACCCTGATCCAAAGTGGAAAATTAACTGAAAGCAATTTTTCTTCCAAAATTTTTAAATTTTTAACATTGTCTTTCCAATCAGCAACAGACTGATTCGACTGTTGCCGTAATTTTTGCTTTGAGTGATATCGCGTATTATCAAATTCGCGTTAATTAAATGCCTTTTTCAAAATAATTTCATTGAACCGCGTTAATTTCATGATCGTTAATTTAATTCGCGTTAATTTCATGGAATAAGGTATATATTTTAAACTTCAACGAATATTAACATGCGCGAGATGCATTCGTGTTGCTGTTGTACGAAAATTAATACTCGCGAAAACATTCTTTCGCCACTGCGCGAAAATTGGGACGAATAAGGTATTCATCGAATCCTACTATACCGGACGGTGGGTTTCATCAGAACACAGGAGTTGCTGATTAAAAGTCAAAAAAAAAAATAATTGCAGCTACCAGTCATATGCCATCACTTCTTGAATCTTCGTTTCTGTCCTTTGTGGCTGTATGTCAAACATCCCTAAATTTGTTTCATCAAAACATTTGGTTGATCTCGCACTAACTCGATAAAAAACCCAAACCACATTTAAAATCATGGGAAGCGGCAGGACTCTGGCTTTACGCGCCTCGATTTCATGTAAAAAAAAGCTGTTTGACCTCCTCTCTTATTCTTGAATTTTAACGTTGCATAGAGCTGTTTAAGGACATGATTTCTGACTACGTTTTAGCTGTGCACCGAAATTTACGATTTGTTGATGAACGGCGAGTTCGGAGCTACTGCTATTGAAGTGGAAGATTACAGAAAGAAATGCCACAAGTTGTTTCCATATACGGATAGATTTAAAGAAGAAGAAGAAATGCAGATAGAAGATGAAATTGTTTTGACGAAGTGGGAAGCAAAAGACGTCAACACCGAAACTGACGTCAACGGTACGACAACGTAAAATCCGACGACGTTGTTTCTGGAAAGAAAGTAAAACAGATGACGAAGCGATGCTTTTTTTGCATTTGCCTGCATAGAGGTGTGGTGGCTGTGAGTAGGGTACGGAACGAACTCGTGCTTCAGTGACCACGTGAAAAACAAAATTTGACATTTTTTATTTTGATCTTATCCTGCGTTGTTCTGTGTATATTTTGTCTCTTTTTATATGTATCCATTTTTCTGTTCTAATGACATAAAAATAGAGAATCATCTAGTCCAGTTATATAAACAACATTTTATGAGCTCTGGATATAAACTTTTTTGCATGCGTAAATTTTCAAGAACTGCATGTTGCTGTAGTGATTTTTACTCAAATAATTTCAAATGTATTCTCAAATGGATGTAGTCAATTATTGCTAATAAAAATGCTCTCTTGTTTGTATTGTTGTTTCTTGTTAGTAAACTGAAAAGACAATTCAATTTAGAAAAAATCCTGGAAAACAGACCTTTTTGATAATAATCCTAAAAAAAGACCTAAAAATCTTTGTTCTTTTCTCCTGTTGCATGCTGCTCTAATCTAACGATTAAATGTGAGTTTTCTAAGCACTGGCTTATGATCATTTTTGAACCATTGTTACAGCTTTAAACAACCTTGAAAATTGCAAAATCGATCTGTAATTTTTAATTTGGCGGAAATAGTTTTGGGTTGCGAACACAAAATATACATATTTGTGCATCAAAGTATCGTCGTTGAGGATTGTCTTTCGCATTGATCTCCTTGGGACGGTTTCTCGCGTTATAATTTAGCAAAAAACAACGAACTTCGTGAAATAACGGGAGCTTACATCCCACTTGAAAACAAGTTGGCTTTATATGAAAGAGCTTGGAAAGTTGTCTAGTGGAAAAATTAGTAGCACTTCCAAGTCCAAAAACTTCAGAACCAATAAAGATTCCTAGACAACTTTCCAAGCTCTTTCATATAAAATCAACTTCAAGTGGGAGGTAAGCTTTAAGGTCAGAACTCAATTGGGGAAGGAGGGATAACCGACAAGTACACCTATTGAGATATTGTTTGAATCAGTTGCTGATGAAGCATAGCTGTAATGGTCAGTCATACGTGGCGAATTCGTGTTGAAGATGCACGAAATAGCTAAGCCCGGAATATGTTGACGACTTTCCGTGCGACGTGATGTTCTGATTTTGTGTTGAAATTCTTATTTTTTTAGATTCTAAACATTCTGCACAGAATTTTGTATATTTTGATTGTAAGTTATTGCACAAACTTAATTTTGAAATGTGTAAAATAAGTCTTTTTTTACGAATCGGTGAAATGTCAGCCAGTTGCTTTTATAGAATCCAGCGAATGGTTAATATAAAAACACTGTTGATCAACGCTATTGCGTCACGAAATGTCCAGTTTCCCGATTTAGTATTTCGGGTTTTAGGAAAATAGACACTTTTTTAGACGCCATAATGCTCGGAATTATTTATATACACGCGTCATATTTTTATATATGTATAATATACAACTGAAATTATAAAAAGTTATTTACAGCTATAAATTAGCGCAGGTTAACAAGATGAAAAACACCACTGCTTTACTCCACCGCAAGTAACAATGTCAAATGAACACCAAAGTGCCACTACTTAAAATAACACAAGAGGTGGAAAATATTTCTCCTTCACCCTGTTCCTTCAATGCTATTGGTGACGTGGTGGTAGATTTAGCTAATAAATCTAAAATTTTGACAAAGAAAACATTTGTCCTTGAAACTTGATCTGGTACAGCATTGGAAATTGGTGTCAGAAAACTAAAAAATATTGACTTTTAAAATTATAGTTACGGCAGTTCCCCAAAAAATGTCTTGTAGCGAAATCC
>JASGCC010002641.1:0-27470 GCA_030067915.1 Hydractinia echinata
TGTGGCGCAATGGTAGCGCGTCTGACTCAGATCAGAAGGTTGCGTGTTCAATTCACGTCAGGGTCATAAAAACGGTATTAAACTTGGTTACAAAAAATGTTTTTTGAGTCAATTAATTGTAAGGCAAAAGTCATGCTCCATATTATGACTTCACTATTGCGTAGTGAAGCATTTTATTATATCTTTAGAGACGACGAAGACAAAGACAGTCCCTATCTCACCAAATCCATTCTTAATAGGTCTTCCAACATTGTGTCATGTTGCACGTATCATGAAGGCTCAATGGTCTAGTGGCATGATTCTCGCTTTGGGTGCGAGAGGTCCCGGGTTCAAATCCCGGTTGAGCCCATTGTTTAAGTGTAACTAATGTTGTAAGTGCAATTTCCGCTTGTTTTATCTCCTACAAAGACACTCGTAATAGCACGTGTTTTATGCTATTTAATGCAAAGAACAAACCAAAATCAACTGAATCGGTTAGTAAAGTGTTGCCTTGAAGTTAAGAGTGCTTCCTTATTGTAGGTGTATCACGTGCGCCTAACATCCACAACGTGCCCTTTCGATTCGGGACGGGTACAGTATAACGTAACTACTCATCGTCCCGTCTTTAGGGACTCTGTGGCGCAATGGTAGCGCGTCTGACTCCAGATCAGAAGGTTGCGTGTTCAATTCACGTCAGGGTCATAAAAAACGGTATTAAACCTTGTTTACAAAAATAATGTTTTTTGAGTCAATTATTTGTAAGAAAGAAGTCATGCTCCAGATTGTGACTTCACTATTGCGTAGTGAAGCATTTTATTATATCCTTAGAGACGACGAAGACAGTCCCTATCTGACCAAATCCATACTTAATAGGTCTTATAACATTGTGACATGTTGCACGTGACATGGAGGCTCAATGGTCTAGTGGCATGATTCTCGCTTTGGGTGCGAGAGGTCCCGGGTTCAAATCCCGGTTGAGCCCATTGTTTAAGTGTAACTAATGTTGTAAGTGCAATTTCCGCTTGTTTTATCTCCTACAAAGACCCTCGTAATAGCACGTGTTTTATGCTATTTACTGCAGAGAACAAACCAAACTCAACTGAAACGTAAGTTTTGCAGTGAACTTAAGAGTGCCTCCTTATTGTAGGTGTTATCACGTGCGCCTAACATCCACAACGTGCCCTTTCGATTCGGGACGGGTACACATATAGTAATAACGTAACTACTCATCGTCCCCGTCTTACGCAGTTGATTAGTTAGGGACTCTGTGGCGCAATGGTAGCGCGTCTGACTCCAGATCCGAAGGTTGCGTGTTCAATTCACGTCAGGGTCATAAAAAACGGTATTAAACCTTGTTTACAAAAATAATGTTTTTTGAGTCAATTAATTGTAAGGAAAAAGTCATGCTCCAGATTGTGACTTCACTATTGCGTAGTGAAGCATTTTATTATATCCTTAGAGACGACGAAAGACAGTCCCTATCTGACCAAATCCATACTTAATAGGTCTTCCAACATTGTGACATGTTGCACGTGACATGGAGGCTCAATGGTCTAGTGGCATGATTCTCGCTTTGGGTGCGAGAGGTCCCGGCTTCAAATCCCGGCTGAGCCCATTGTTGAAGTGTAGCTAATGTTGTAAGTGCAATTTCCGCTTGTTTTATCTCCTACAAAGACCCTCGTAATAGCACGTGTTTTATGCTATTTACTGCAGAGAACAAACCAAACTCAACTGAAACGTAAGTTTTGCAGTGAAGTTAAGAGTGCTTCCTTATTGTAGGTGTTATCACGTGCGCCTAACATCCACAACGTGCCCTTTCGATTCGGGACGGGTACACATATAGTAATAACGTAACTACTCATCGTCCCCGTCTTACGCAGTTGATTAGTTAGGGACTCTGTGGCGCAATGGTAGCGCGTCTGACTCCAGATCGAAGGTTGCGTGTTCAATTCACGTCAGGGTCATAAAAAACGGTATTAAACCTTGTTTACAAAAATAATGTTTTTTGAGTCAATTAATTGTAAGGAAAAAGTCATGCTCCAGATTGTGACTTCACTATTGCGTAGTGAAGCATTTTATTATATCCTTAGAGACGACGAAGACAGTCCCTATCTGACCAAATCCATACTTAATAGGTCTTCCAACATTGTGACATGTTGCACGTGACATGGAGGCTCAATGGTCTAGTGGCATGATTCTCGCTTTGGGTGCGAGAGGTCCCGGCTTCAAATCCCGGTTGAGCCCATTGTTGAAGTGTAACTAATGTTGTAAGTGCAATTTCCGCTTGTTTCATCTCCTACAAAGACACTCGTAATAGCACGTGTTTTATGCTATTTACTGCAGAGAACAAACCAAACTCAACTGAAACGTAAAGTTTTGCAGTGAAGTTAAGAGTGCTTCCTTATTGTAGGTGTTATCACGTGCGCCTAACATCCACAACGTGCCCTTTCGATTCGGGACGGGTACACATATAGTAATAACGTAACTACTCATCGTCCCGTCTTACGCAGTTGATTAGTTAGGGACTCTGTGGCGCAATGGTAGCGCGTCTGACTCCAGATCAGAAGGTTGCGTGTTCAATTCACGTCAGGGTCATAAAAAACGGTATTAAAGCATGGTTACAAAAATAATGTTTTTGGAGTCAATTAATTGTAAGGAAAAAGTCATGCTCCAGATTGTGACTTCACTATTGCGTAGTGAAGCATTTTATTATATCCTTAGAGACGACGAAAGACAGTCCCTATCTGACCAAATCCATTCTTAATAGGTCTTTCAACATTGTGACATGTTGCACGTGACATGAGAGGCTCAATGGTCTAGTGGCATGATTCTCGCTTTGGGTGCGAGAGGTCCCGGGTTCAAATCCCGGTTGAGCCCATTGTTGCAATGTAACTAATGTTGTAAGTGCAATTTCCGCTTGTTTCATCTCCTACAAAGACACTCGTAATAGCACGTGTTTTATGCTATTTACTGCAAAGAACAAACCAAAATCAACTGAAACGCTTAGAAAGGTTTTGCCTTGAAGTTAAGAGTGCTTCCTTATTGTAGGTGTTATCACGTGCGCCTAACATCCACAACGTGCCCTTTCGATTCGGGACGGGTACACATATAGTAATAACGTAACTACTCATCGTCCCCGTCTTACGCAGTTGATTAGTTAGGGACTCTGTGGCGCAATGGTAGCGCGTCTGACTCCAGATCCGAAGGTTGCGTGTTCAATTCACGTCAGGGTCATAAAAAACGGTATTAAACCTTGTTTACAAAAATAATGTTTTTTGAGTCAATTAATTGTAAGGAAAAAGTCATGCTCCAGATTGTGACTTCACTATTGCGTAGTGAAGCATTTTATTATATCCTTAGAGACGACGAAGACAGTCCCTATCTGACCAAATCCATACTTAATAGGTCTTCCAACATTGTGACATGTTGCACGTGACATGGAGGCTCAATGGTCTAGTGGCATGATTCTCGCTTTGGGTGCGAGAGGTCCCGGGTTCAAATCCCGGTTGAGCCCATTGTTTAAGTGTAACTAATGTTGTAAGTGCAATTTCCGCTTGTTTTATCTCCTACAAAGACACTCGTAATAGCACGTGTTTTATGCTATTTAATGCAAAGAACAAACCAAAATCAACTGAATCGGTTAGTAAAGTGTTGCCTTGAAGTTAAGAGTGCTTTCTTATTGTAGGTGTTATCACGTGCGCCTAACATACACAACGTGCCCTTTCGATTCGGGACGGGTACACATATAGTAATAACGTAACTACTCATCGTCCCCGTCTTACGCAGTTGATTAGTTAGGGTCTCTGTGGTGCAATGGTAGCGCGTCTGACTCCAGATCCGAAGGTTGCGTGTTCAATTCACGTCAGGGTCATAAAAAACGGTTTTAAACCTTGTTTACAAAAATAATGTTTTTTGAGTCAATTAATTGTAAGGAAAAAGTCATGCTCCAGATTGTGACTTCACTATTGCGTAGTGAAGCATTTTATTATATCCTTAGAGACGACGAAAGACAGTCCCTATCTGACCAAATCCATTCTTAATAGGTCTTCCAACATTGTGACATGTTGCACGTGACATGGAGGCTCAATGGTCTAGTGGCATGATTCTCGCTTTGGGTGCGAGAGGTCCCGGGTTCAAATCCCGGTTGAGCCCATTGTTTAAGTGTAACTAATGTTGTAAGTGCAATTTCCGCTTGTTTTATCTCCTACAAAGACACTCGTAATAGCACGTGTTTTATGCTATTTAATGCAAAGAACAAACCAAAATCAACTGAATCGGTTAGTAAAGTGTTGCCTTGAAGTTAAGAGTGCTTCCTTATTGTAGGTGTTATCACGTGCGCCTAACATCCACAACGTGCCCTTTCGATTCGGGACGGGTACACATATAGTAATAACGTAACTACTCATCGTCCCCGTCTTACGCAGTTGATTAGTTAGGGACTCTGTGGCGCAATGGTAGCGCGTCTGACTCCAGATCCGAAGGTTGCGTGTTCAATTCACGTCAGGGTCATAAAAAACGGTATTAAACCTTGTTTACAAAAATAATGTTTTTTGAGTCAATTAATTGTAAGGAAAAAGTCATGCTCCAGATTGTGACTTCACTATTGCGTAGTGAAGCATTTTATTATATCCTTAGAGACGACGAAGACAGTCCCTATCTGACCAAATCCATTCTTAATAGGTCTTCCAACATTGTGACATGTTGCACGTGACATGAGGCTCAATGGTCTAGTGGCATGATTCTCGCTTTGGGTGCGAGAGGTCCCGGGTTCAAATCCCGGTTGAGCCCATTGTTGAAGTGTAACTAATGTTGTAAGTGCAATTTCCGCTTGTTTTATCTCCTACAAAGACACTCGTAATAGCACGTGTTTTATGCTATTTACTGCAGAGAACAAACCAAAATCAACTGAAACGGTTAGTAAAGTGTTGCCTTGAAGTTAAGAGTGCTTCCTTATTGTAGGTGTTATCACGTGCGCCTAACATCCACAACGTGCCCTTTCGATTCGGGACGGGTACACATATAGTAATAACGTAATTACTCATCGTCCCCGTCTTACGCAGTTGATTAGTTAGGGACTCTGTGGCGCAATGGTAGCGCGTCTGACTCCAGATCCGAAGGTTGCGTGTTCAATTCACGTCAGGGTCATAAAAAACGGTATTAAACCTTGTTTACAAAAATAATGTTTTTTGAGTCAATTAATTGTAAGGAAAAAGTCATGCTCCAGATTGTGACTTCACTATTGCGTAGTGAAGCATTTTATTATATCCTTAGAGACGACGAAGACAGTCCCTATCTGACCAAATCCATACTTAATAGGTCTTCCAACATTGCGACATGTTGCACGTGACATGGAGGCTCAATGGTCTAGTGGCATGATTCTCGCTTTGGGTGCGAGAGGTTCCGGCTTCAAATCCCGGCTGAGCCCATTGTTGAAGTGTAGCTAATGTTGTAAGTGCAATTTCCGCTTGTTTTATCTCCTACAAAGACCCTCGTAATAGCACGTGTTTTATGCTATTTATTGCAGAGAACAAACCAAACTCAACTGAAACGTAAGTTTTGCAGTGAAGTTAAGAGTGCTTCCTTATTGTAGGTGTTATCACGTGCGCCTAACATCCACAACGTGCCCTTTGGATTCGGGACGGGTACACATATAGTAATAACGTAACTACTCATCGTCCCCGTCTTACGCAGTTGATTAGTTACGGACTCTGTGGCGCAATGGTAGCGCGTCTGACTCCAGATCCGAAGGTTGCGTGTTCAATTCACGTCAGGGTCATAAAAAATGGTATTAAACCTTGTTGACAAAAATAATGTTTTTTGAGTCAATTAATTGTAAGGAAAAAGTCATGCTCCAGATTGTGACTTCACTATTGCGTAGTGAAGCATTTTATTATATCCTTAGAGACGACGAAGACAGTCCCTCTCTGACCAAATCCATACTTAATAGGTCTTTCAACATTGTGACATGTAGCACCTGACAGAGAGGCTCAATGGTCTAGTGGCATGATTCTCGCTTTGGATGCGAGAGGTCCCGGGTTCAAATCCCGTTTGAGCCCATTGTTGCAATGTAACTAATGTTGTAAGTGCAATTTCCGCTTGTTTCATCTCCTACAAAGACACTCGTAATAGCCCGTGTTTTATGCTATTTACTGCAAAAAACAAACCAAAATCAACTGAAACGCTTAGACAGGTTTTGCATTGAAGTTAAGAGTGCTTCCTTATTGTAGGTGTTATCACGTGCGCCTAACATCCACAACGTGCCCTTTCGATTCGGGAAGGGTACACATATAGTAATAACGGAACTACTCATCGTCCCCGTCATACGCAGTTGATTAGTTATGGACTCTGTGGCGCAATGGTAGCGCGTCTGACTCCAGATCCGAAGGTTGCGTGTTGAATTCACGTCAGGGTCATAAAAAATGGTATTAAACCTTGTTTACAAAAATAATGTTTTTTGAGTCAATTAATTGTAAGGAAAAAGTCATGCTCCAGATTGTCACTTCACTATTGCGTAGTGAAGCATTTTATTTTAACCTTAGAGACGACGAAGACAGTCCCTATCTGACCAAATCCATACTTAATAGGTCTTCCAACATTGCGACATGTTGCACGTGACATGGAGGCTCAATGGTGTAGTGGCATGATTCTCGCTTTGGATGCGAGAGGTCCCGGGTTCAAATCCCGTTTGAGCCCATTGTTGCAATGTAACTAATGTTGTAAGTGCAATTTCCGCTTGTTTCATCTCCTACAAAGACACTCGTAATAGCCCGTGTTTTATGCTATTTACTGCAAAAAACAAACCAAAATCATCTGAAACGCTTAGAAAGGTTTTGCATTGAAGTTAAGAGTGCTTCCTTATTGTAGGTGTTATCACGTGCGCCTAACATCCACAACGTGCCCTTTCGATTCGGGAAGGGTACACATATAGTAATAACGGAACTACTCATCGTCCCCGTCATACGCAGTTGATTAGTTAGGGACTCTGTGGCGCAATGGTAGCGCGTCTGACTCCAGATCCGAAGGTTGCGTGTTCAATTCACGTCAGGGTCATAAAAAATGGTATTAAACCTTGTTTACAAAAATAATGTTTTTTGAGTCAATTAATTGTAAGGAAAAAGTCATGCTCCAGATTGTGACTTCACTATTGCGTAGTGAAGCATTTTATTTTAACCTTAGAGACGACGAAGACAGTCCCTATCTGACCAAATCCATACTTAATAGGTCTTCCAACATTGCGACATGTTGCACGTGACATGGAGGCTCAATGGTCTAGTGGCATGATTCTCGCTTTGGGTGCGAGAGGTCCCGGCTTCAAATCCCGGCTGAGCTCATTGTTGAAGTGTACCTAATGTTGTGAGTGCAATTTCCGCTTGTTTTATCTCCTACAAAGACACTCGTAATAGCACGTGTTTTATGCTATTTACTGCAGAGAACAAACCAAACTCAACTGAAACGTAAGTTTTGCAGTGAAGTTAAGAGTGCTTCCTTATTGTAGGTGTTATCACGTGCGCCTAACATCCACAACGTGCCCTTTCGATTCGGGACGGGTACACATATAGTAATAACGTAACTATTCATCGTCCCCGTCTTACGCAGTTGATTAGTTAGGGACTCTGTGGCGCAATGGTAGCGCGTCTGATTCCAGATCAGAAGGTTGCGTGTTCAATTCACGTCAGGGTCATAAAAAACGGTATTAAAGCATGGTTACAAAAATAATATTTCTGGAGTCAATTAATTGTAAGGAAAAGGTCATGCTCCAGATTGTGACTTCACTATTGGGTAGTGAAGCATTTTATTATATCCTTAGAGACGACGAAGACAGTCCCTCTCTGACCAAATCCATACTTAATAGGTCTTTCAACATTGTGACATGTTGCACCTGACAGAGAGGCTCAATGGTCTAGTGGCATGATTCTCGCTTTGGATGCGAGAGGTCCCGGGTTCAAATCCCGATTGAGCCCATTGTTGCAATGTAACTAATGTTGTAAGTGCAATTTCCGCTTGTTTCATCTCCTACAAAGACACTCGTAATAGCCCGTGTTTTATGCTATTTACTGCAAAAAACAAACCAAAATCAACTGAAACGCTTAGAAAGGTTTTGCATTGAAGTTAAGAGTGCTTCTTTATTGTAGGTGTTATCACGTGCGCCTAACATCCAGAACGTGCCCTTTCGATTCGGGAAGGGTACACATATAGTAATAACGGAACTACTCATCGTCCCCGTCATACGCAGTTGATTAGTTATGGACTCTGTGGCGCAATGGTAGCGCGTCTGACTCCAGATCCGAAGGTTGCGTGTTGAATTCACGTCAGGGTCATAAAAAACGGTATTAAACCTTGTTTACAAAAATAATGTTTTTTGAGTCAATTAATTGTAAGGAAAAAGTCATGCTCCAGATTGTGACTTCACTGTTGCGTAGTGAAGCATTTTATTATATCCTTAGAGACGACGAAGACAGTCCCTCTCTGACCAAATCCATACTTAATAGGTCTTATAACATTGTGACAGGTTGCACGTGACATGGAGGCTCAATGGTCTAGTGGCATGATTCTCGCTTTGGGTGCGAGAGGTCCCGGCTTCAAATCCCGGCTGAGCCCATTGTTGAAGTGTAGCTAATGTTGTAAGTGCAATTTCCGCTTGTTTTATCTCCTACAAAGACCCTCGTAATAGCACGTGTTTTATGCTATTTACTGCAGAGAACAAACCAAACTCAACTGAAACGTAAGTTTTGCAGTGAAGTTAAGAGTGCTTCCTTATTGTAGGTGTTATCACGTGCGCCTAACATCCACAACGTGCCCTTTCGATTCGGGAAGGGTACACATATAGTAATAACGTAACTACTCATCGTCCCTGTCTTGCGCAGTTGATTAGTTAGGGACTCTGTGGCGCCATGGTAGCGCGTCTGACTCCAGATCAGAAGGTTGCGTGTCCAATTCACTTCAGGGTCATAAAAAACGGGATTAAAGCATGGTTACAAAAATAATGCTTCTGGAGTCAATTAATTGTAAGGAAAAAGTCATGCTCCATATTGTGACTTCACTATTGCGTAGTGAAGCATTTTATTTTATCCTTAGAGACGACGAAGACAGTCCCTATCTGACCACATCCATTCTTAATAGGTCATTCACCATTGTGACATGTTGCACGTGACATAGAGGCTCAATGGTCCAGTGGCATGCTTCTCGCTTTGGGTCCGAGCGGTCCCGGGTTCAAATCCCGGTTGAGCTCATTGTTGCAATGTAACTAATATTGTAAGTGCAATTTCCGCTTGATTCATCTCCTACAAAGACACTCGTAATAGCACGTGTTTTATGCTATTAACTGCAAAGAACAAACCAAAATCAACTGAAAGGCTTAGAAAGGTTTTGTCTTGAAGTTAAGAGTGCTTCCTTATTTTAGGTGTTATCACGTGCGCCTAACATCCACAACGTGCCCTTTCGATTCGGGACGGGTACACATATAGTAATAACGTAACTACTCATCGTCCCCGTCATACGCAATTGATTAGTTATGGACTCTGTGGCGCAATGGTAGCGCGTCTGACTCCAGATCCGAAGGTTGCGTGTTCAATTCACGTCAGGGTCATAAAAAACGGTATTAAACCTTGTTTACAAAAATAATGTTTTTTGAGTCAATTAATTGTAAGGAAAAAGTCATGCTCCAGATTGTGACTTCACTATTGCGTAGTGAAGCATTTTATTATATCCTTAGAGACGACGAAGACAGTCCCTATCTGACCAAGTCCATACTTAATAGGTCCTCCAACATTGTGACATGTTGCACGTGACATGGAGGCTCAATGGTCTAGTGGCATGATTCTCGCTTTGGGTGCGAGAGGTCCCGGGTTCAAATCCCAGTTGAGCCCATTGTTTAAGTGTAACTAATGTTGTAAGTGCAATTTTCGCTTGTTTTATCTCCTACAAAGACACTCGTAATAGCACGTGTTTTATGCTATTTAATGCAAAGAACAAACCAAAATCAACTGAATCGGTTAGTAAAGTGTTGCCTTGAAGTTAAGAGTGCTTTCTTATTGTAGGTGTTATCACGTGCGTCTAACATACAGAACGTGCCCTTTCGATTCGGGACGGCTACACATTTAGTAATAACGTAACTACTCATCGTCCCCGACTTACGCATTTGATTAGTTAGGGACTCTGTGGCGCAATGGTAGCGCGTCTGACTCCAGATCCGAAGGTTGCGTGTTCAATTCACGTCAGGGTCATAAAAAACGGTATTAAACCTTGTTTACAAAAATAATGTTTTTTGAGTCAATTAATTGTAAGGAAAAAGTCATGCTCCAGATTGTGACTTCACTATTGCGTAGTGTAGCATTTTATTATATCCTTAGAGACGACGAAGACAGTCCCTATCTGACCAAATCCATACTTAATAGGTCTTCCAACATTGCGACATGTTGCACGTGACATGGAGGCTCAATGGTCTAGTGGCATGATTCTCGCTTTGGGTGCGAGAGGTCCCGGCTTCAAATACCGGCTGAGCTCATTGTTGAAGTGTAGCTAATGTTGTAAGTGCAATTTCCGCTTGTTTTATCTCCTACAAAGACACTCGTAATAGCACGTTTTTTATGCTATTTACTGCAGAGAACAAACCAAACTTAACTGAAACGTAAGTTTTGCAGTGAAGTTAAGAGTGCTTCCTTATTGTAGGTGTTATCACGTGCGCCTAACATCCACAACGTGCCCTTCCGATTGGAGACGGGTACACATATAGTAATAACGTAACTACTCATGGTCCCCGTCTTATGCAGTTGAATAGTTAGGGACTCTGTGGCGCAATGGTAGCTCGTCTGACTCCAGATCCGAAGGTTGCGTGTGCAATTCACGTCAGGGTCATAAAAAACGGTATTAAACCTTGTTTACAAAAATAATGTTTTTTGAGTCAATTAATTGTAAGGAAAAAGTCATGCTCCAGATTGTGACTTCACTATTGCGTAGTGAAGCATTTTATTATATCCTTAGAGACGACAAAGACAGTCCCTATCTGACCAAAACACTTCTTAATAGGTCTTTCAACATTGTGACATGTTGCACCTGACATAGAGGCTTAATGGTCTAGTGGCATGATTCTCGCTTTGGGTGCGAGAGGTCCTGGGTTCAAATCCCGGTTGAGCCCATTGTTGCAATGTAACTAATGTTGTAAGTGCAATTTCCGCTTGTTTCATCTCCCACAAAGACACTCGTAATATCACGTGTTTTATGCTATTTACTGCAGAGACCAAACCAAAATCAACTGAAACGCTTAGAAAGGTTTTGCCTTGAAGTTAAGAGTGCTTCCTTATTGTAGGTGTTATCACGTGCGCCTAACATCCACAACGTGCCCTTTCGATTCGGGACGGGTACACATATAGTAATAACGTAATTACTCATCGTCCCCGTCTTACGCAGTTGATTAGTTAGGGACTCTGTGGCGCAATGGTAGGGCGTCTGACTCCAGATCCGAAGGTTGCTTGTTCAATTCACGTCAGGGTCATAAAAAACGGTATTAAACCTTGTTTACAAAAATAATGTTTTTTGAGTCAATTAATTGTAAGGAAAAAGTCATGCTCCAGATTGTGACTTCACTATTGCGTAGTGATGCATTTTATTATATCCTTAGAGACGACGAAGACAGTCCCTATCTGACCAAATCCATACTTAATAGGTCTTCCAACATTGTGACATGTTGCACGTGACATGGAGGCTCAATGGTCTAGTGGCATGATTCTCGCTTTGGGTGCGAGAGGTCCCGGCTTCAAATCCCGGTTGAGCCCATTGTTTAAGTGTAACTAATGTTGTAACTGCAATTTCCGCTTGTTTTATCTCCTACAAAGACACTGGTAATAGCACGTGTTTTATGCTATTTACTGCACAGAACGAACCAAAATCAACTGAATCGGTTAGTAAAGTGTTGCCTTGAAGTTAAGAGTGCTTTCTTATTGTAGGTGTTATCACGTGCGCCTAACATACAGAACGTGCGCTTTCGATTCGGGACGGGTATACATATAGTAATAACGTAACTACTCATCGTCGTTGTCTTACGCAGTTGATTATTAAGGGACTCTGTGGCGCAATGGTAGCGCGTCTGACTCCAGATCAGAAGGTTGCGTGTTCAATTCTCGTCAGGGTCATAAAAAACGGTATTATATCATGGTTACAAAAATAATGTTTTTTGAGTCAATTAATTGTAAGGTAAAAGTCATGCTCCCTATTGTGACTTCACTATTGCGTAGTGAAGCATTTTATTATATCTTTAGAGAGGACGAAGACAAAGACAGTCCCTATCTGACCAAATCCATTCTTAATAGGTCTTCCAACATTGTGTCATGTTGCACGTGTCATGAAGGCTCAATGGTCTAGTGGCACGATTCTCGCTTTTGGTGCAAGAGGTCCCGGCTTCAAATCCCGGCTGAGCTCATTGTTGAAATGTAACTAATGTTGTAACTGGAATTTCCGCTTGTTTTATCACCTACAAATACCCTCGTAATAGCACGTGTTTTATGCTAATTACTGCAGAGAACAAACCAAACTCAACTGAAACGTAAGTTTTGCAGTGAAGTTAAGAGTGCTTCCTTATTGTAGGTGTTATCACGTGCGCCTAACATCCAGAACGTGCCCTTTCGATTCGGGACGGGTACACATATATTAATAACGTAACTACTCATCGTCCCCGTCTAACGCAGTTGATTAGTTAGGGACTCTGTGGTGCAATGGTAGCGCGTGTGACTCCAGATCAGAAGGTTGCGTGTTCAATTCACGTCAGGGTGATAAAAAACGGTATTAAAGCATGGTTACAAAAATAATGTTTCTGGAGTCAATTAATTGTAAGGAAAAAGTCATGCTCCAGATTGTGACTTCAATATTGGGTAGTGAAGCATTTTATTATATCCTTAGAGACGACAAAGACAGTCCCTATCTGACCAAAACCCTTCTTAATAGGTCTTTCAACATTGTGACATGGTGCACCTGACATAGAGGCTCAATGGTCTAGTGGCATGATTCTCGCTTTGGGTGCGAGAGGAGCCGTGTTCAGATCCCGGTTGAGCCCATTGTTGCAATGTAACTAATGTTGTAAGTGCAATTTCCGCTTGTTTCATCTCCTACAAAGACACTCGTAATATCACGTGTTTTATGCTATTTACTGCAGAGAACAAACCAAAATCAACTGAAACGCTACAACATTAGTTACATTGCAACAATGGGCTCAACCGGGATTTGAAGCCGGGACCTCTCGCACCCAAAGCGAGAATCATGCCACTAGACCATTGAGCCTCCATGTCACGTGCAACATGTCACAATGTGGGAAGACCTATTAAGTATGGATTTGGTCAGATAGGGACTGTCTTCGTCGTCTCTAAGGATATAATAAAATGCATCACTACGCAATAGTGAAGTCACAATCTGGAGCATGACTTTTTCCTTACAATTAATTGACTCAAAAAACATTATTTTTGTAAACAAGGTTTAATACCGTTTTTTATGACCCTGACGTGAATTGAACAAGCAACCTTCGGATCTGGAGTCAGACGCGCTACCATTGCGCCACAGAGTCCCTAACTAATCAACTGCGTAAGACGGGGACGATGAGTAATTACGTTATTACTATATGTGTACCCGTCCCGAATCGAAAGGGCACGTTGTGGATGTTAGGCGCACGTGATAACACCTACAATAAGGAAGCACTCTTAACTTCAAGGCAAAACCTTTCTAAGCGTTTCAGTTGATTTTGGTTTGTTCTCTGCAGTAAATAGCATAAAACACGTGATATTACGAGTGTCTTTGTGGGAGATGAAACAAGCGGAAATTGCACTTACAACATTAGTTACATTGCAACAATGGGCTCAACCGGGTCTTGAACCCAGGACCTCTCGCACCCAAAGCGAGAATCATGCCACTAGACCATTGAGCCTCTATGTCATGTGCAACATGTCACAATGTTGAAAGACCTATTAAGAAGTGTTTTGGTCAGACAGGGACTTTCTTTGTCGTCTCTAAGGATATAATAAAATGCTTCACTACGCAATAGTGAAGTCACAATCTGGAGCATGAGTTTTTCCTTACAATTAATTGACTCAAAAAACATTATTTTTGTAAACAAGGTTTAATACCGTTTTTTATGACCCTGACGTGAATTGCACACGCAACCTTCGGATCTGGAGTCAGACGAGCTACCATTGCGCCACAGAGTCCCTAACTATTCAACTGCATAAGACGGGGACCATGAGTAGTTACGTTATTACTATATGTGTACCCGTCTCCAATCGGAAGGGCACGTTGTGGATGTTAGGCGCACGTGATAACACCTACAATAAGGAAGCACTCTTAACTTCACTGCAAAACTTACGTTTCAGTTAAGTTTGGTTTGTTCTCTGCAGTAAATAGCATAAAAAACGTGCTATTACGAGTGTCTTTGTAGGAGATAAAACAAGCGGAAATTGCACTTACAACATTAGCTACACTTCAACAATGAGCTCAGCCGGTATTTGAACCCGGGACCTCTCGCATCCAAAGCGAGAATCATGCCACTAGACCATTGAGCCTCTCTGTCAGGTGCAACATATCACAATGTTGAAAGACCTATTAAGTATGGATTTGGTCAGAGAGGGACTGTCTTTGTCGTCTCTAAGGATATAATAAAATGCTTCACTACCCAATAGTGAAGTCACAATCTGGAGCATGACCTTTTCCTTACAATTAATTGACTCCAGAAACATTATTTTTGTAACCATGCTTTAATACCGTTTTTTATGACCCTGACGTGAATTGAACACGCAACCTTCTGATCTGGAATCAGACGCGCTACCATTGCGCCACAGAGTCCCTAACTAATCAACTGCGTAAGACGGGGACGATGAATAGTTACGTTATTACTATATGTGTACCCGTCCCGAATCGAAAGGGCACGTTGTGGATGTTAGGCGCACGTGATAACACCTACAATAAGGAAGCACTCTTAACTTCACTGCAAAACTTACGTTTCAGTTGAGTTTGGTTTGTTCTCTGCAGTAAATAGCATAAAACACGTGCTATTACGAGTGTCTTTGTAGGAGATAAAACAAGCGGAAATTGCACTTACAACATTAGGTACACTTCAACAATGAGCTCAGCCGGGATTTGAAGCCGGGACCTCTCGCACCCAAAGCGAGAATCATGCCACTAGACCATTGAGCCTCCATGTCACGTGCAACATGTCGCAATGTTGGAAGACCTATTAAGTATGGATTTGGTCAGATAGGGACTGTCATCGTCGTCTCTAAGGTTAAAATAAAATGCTTCACTACGCAATAGTGAAGTCACAATCTGGAGCATGACTTTTTCCTTACAATTAATTGACTCAAAAAACATTATTTTTGTAAGCAAGGTTTAATACCATTTTTTATGACCCTGACGTGAATTGAACACGCAACCTTCGGATCTGGAGTCAGACGCGCTACCATTGCGCCACAGAGTCCGTAACTAATCAACTGCGTAAGACGGGGACGATGAGTAGTTACGTTACTACTATATGTGTACCCGTCCCGAATCGAAAGGGCACGTTGTGGATGTTAGGCGCACGTGATAACACCTAAAATAAGGAAGCACTCTTAACTTCAAGGCAAAACCTTTCTAAGCCTTTCAGTTGATTTTGGTTTGTTCTTTGCAGTTAATAGCATAAAACACGTGCTATTACGAGTGTCTTTGTAGGAGATGAATCAAGCGGAAATTGCACTTACAACATTAGTTACATTGCAACAATGGGCTCAACCGGGATTTGAACCCGGGACCGCTCGCATCCAAAGCGAGAAGCATGCCACTAGACCATTGAGCCTCTATGTCACGTGCAACATGTCACAATGTTGAAGACCTATTAAGAATGGATTTGGTCAGATAGGGACTGTCTTCGTCGTCTCTAAGGATATAATAAAATGCTTCACTACGCAATAGTGAAGTCACAATATGGAGCATGACTTTTTCCTTACAATTAATTGACTCCAGAAACATTATTTTTGTAACCATGCTTTAATCCCGTTTTTTATGACCCTGACGTGAATTGGACACGCAACCTTCTGATCTGGAGTCAGACGCGCTACCATTGCGCCACAGAGTCCCTAACTAATCAACTGCGTAAGACAGGGACGATGAGTAGTTACGTTATTACTATATGTGTACCCTTCCCGAATCGAAAGGGCACGTTGTGGATGTTAGGCGCACGTGATAACACCTACAATAAGGAAGCACTCTTAACTTCACTGCAAAACTTACGTTTCAGTTGAGTTTGGTTTGTTCTCTGCAGTAAATAGCATAAAACACGTGCTATTACGAGGGTCTTTGTAGGAGATAAAACAAGCGGAAATTGCACTTACAACATTAGCTACACTTCAACAATGGGCTCAGCCGGGATTTGAAGCCGGGACCTCTCGCACCCAAAGCGAGAATCATGCCACTAGACCATTGAGCCTCCATGTCACGTGCAACATGTCACAATGTTGGAAGACCTATTAAGTATGGATTTGGTCAGATAGGGACTGTCTTCGTCGTCTCTAAGGATATAATAAAATGCTTCACTACGCAATAGTGAAGTCACAATCTGGAGCATGACTTTTTCCTTACAATTAATTGACTCAAAAAACATTATTTTTGTAAACAAGGTTTAATACCGTTTTTTATGACCCTGACGTGAATTGAACACGCAACCTTCGGATCTGGAGTCAGACGCGCTACCATTGCGCCACAGAGTCCCTAACTAATCAACTGCGTAAGACGGGGACGATGAGTAGTTACGTTATTACTATATGTGTACCCGTCCCGAATCGAAAGGGCACGTTGTGGATGTTAGGCGCACGTGATAACACCTACAATAAGGAAGCACTCTTAACTTCACTGCAAAACTTACGTTTCAGTTGATTTTGGTTTGTTCTCTGCAGTAAATAGCATAAAACACGTGCTATTACGAGTGTCTTTGTAGGAGATAAAACAAGCGGAAATTGCACTTACAACATTAGTTACACTTCAACAATGGGCTCAACCGGGATTTGAACCCGGGACCTCTCGCACCCAAAGCGAGAATCATGCCACTAGACCATTGAGCCTCCATGTCACGTGCAACATGTCACAATGTTGGAAGACCTATTAAGTATGGATTTGGTCAGATAGGGACTGTCTTTCGTCGTCTCTAAGGATATAATAAAATGCTTCACTACGCAATAGTGAAGTCACAATCTGGAGCATGACTTTTTCCTTACAATTAATTGACTCAAAAAACATTATTTTTGTAAACAAGGTTTAATACCGTTTTTTATGACCCTGACGTGAATTGAACACGCAACCTTCTGATCTGGAGTCAGACGCGCTACCATTGCGCCACAGAGTCCCTAACTAATCAACTGCGTAAGACGGGGACGATGAGTAGTTACGTTATTACTATATGTGTACCCGTCCCGAATCGAAAGGGCACGTTCTGTATGTTAGGCGCACGTGATAACACCTACAATAAGAAAGCACTCTTAACTTCAAGGCAACACTTTACTAACCGATTCAGTTGATTTTGGTTTGTTCTTTGCATTAAATAGCATAAAACACGTGCTATTACGAGTGTCTTTGTAGG
Organism: Hydractinia echinata; assembly: GCA_030067915.1. NCBI lineage: Eukaryota > Metazoa > Cnidaria > Hydrozoa > Anthoathecata > Hydractiniidae > Hydractinia > Hydractinia echinata. The sequence goes on from JASGCC010002641.1 coordinate 17,561, forward strand.
AGATAAAACAAGCGGAAATTGCACTTACAACATTAGTTACACTTAAACAATGGGCTCAACCGGGATTTGAACCCGGGACCTCTCGCACCCAAAGCGAGAATCATGCCACTAGACCATTGAGCCTTCATGACACGTGCAACATGACACAATGTTGGAAGACCTATTAAGAATGGATTTGGTGAGATAGGGACTGTCTTTTCGTCGTCTCTAAGGATATAATAAAATGCTTCACTACGCAATAGTGAAGTCACAATCTGGAGCATGACTTTTTCCTTACAATTAATTGACTCAAAAAACATTATTTTTGTAAACAAGGTTTAATACCGATTTTTATGACCCTGACGTGAATTGAACACGCAACCTTCGGATCTGGAGTCAGAAGCGCTACCATTGCGCCACAGAGTCCCTAACTAATCAACTGCGTAAGACGGGGACGATGAGTAGTTACGTTATTACTATATGTGTACCCGTCCCAAATCAAAAAGGCACGTTGTGGATGTTAGGCGCACGTGATAACACCTACAATAAGAAAGCACTCTTAACTTCAAGGCAACACTTTACTAACCGATTCAGTTGATTTTGGTTTGTTCTTTGCATTAAATAGCATAAAACACGTGCTATTACGAGTGTCTTTGTAGGAGATAAAACAAGCGGAAATTGCACTTACAACATTAGTTACACTTAAACAATGGGCTCAACCGGGATTTGAACCCGGGACCTCTCGCACCCAAAGCGAGAATCATGCCACTAGACCATTGAGCCTTCATGATACGTGCAACATGACACAATGTTGGAAGACCTATTAAGAATGGATTTGGTGAGATAGGGACTGTCTTTGTCTTCGTCGTCTCTAAAGATATAATAAAATGCTTCACTACGCAATAGTGAAGTCACAATCTGGAGCATGACTTTTTCCTTACAATTAATTGACTCAAAAAACATTATTTTTGTAAACAAGGTTTAATACCGTTTTTTATGACCCTGACGTGAATTGAACACGCAACCTTCGGATCTGGAGTCAGACGCGCTACCATTGCGCCACAGAGTCCCTAACTAATCAACTGCGTAAGACGGGGACGATGAGTAGTTACGTTATTACTATATGTGTACCCGTCCCGAATCGAAAGGGCACGTTGTGGATGTTAGGCGCACGTGATAACACCTACAATAAGGAAGCACTCTTAACTTCAAGGCAAACTTTCTAACGTTTCAGTTGATTTTGGTTTGTTCTCTGCAGTAAATAGCATAAAACACGTGCTATTACGAGTGTCTTTGTAGGAGATAAAACAAGCGGAAATTGCACTTACAACATTAGTTACACTTCAACATGGGCTCAACCGGGATTTGAACCCGGGACCTCTTGCACCCAAAGCGAGAATCATGCCACTAGACCATTGAGCCTTCTATGACACGTGCAACATGACACAATGTTGGAAGACCTATTAAGAATGGATTTGGTCAGATAGGGACTGTCTTTGTCGTCTCTAAGGATATAATAAAATGCTTCACTACGCAATAGTGAAGTCACAATCTGGAGCATGACTTTTTCCTTACAATTAATTGACTCAAAAAACATTATTTTTGTAACCATGCTTTAATACCGTTTTTTAATGACCCTGACGTGAATTGAACACGCAACCTTCTGATCTGGAGTCAGACGCGCTACCATTGCGCCACAGAGTCCCTAACTAATCAACTGCGTAAGACAGGGACGATGAGTAGTTACGTTATTACTATATGTGTACCCGTCCCGAATCGAAAGGGCACGTTGTGATGTTAGGCGCACGTGATAACACCTACAATAAGGAAGCACTCTTAACTTCAAGGCAAAACCTTTCTAAGCGATTCAGTTGATTTTGGTTTGTTCTCTGCAGTAAATAGCATAAAACACGTGCTATTACGAGTGTCTTTGTAGGAGATGAAACAAGCGGAAATTGCACTTACAACATTAGTTACATTGCAACAATGGGCTCAACCGGGATTTGAACCCGGGACCTCTCGCATCCAAAGCGAGAAGCATGCCACTGGACCATTGAGCCTCTATGTCACGTGCAACATGTCACAATGGTGAATGACCTATTAAGAATGAATGTGGTCAGATAGGGACTGTCTTCGTCGTCTCTAAGGATAAAATAAAATGCTTCACTACGCAATAGTGAAGTCACAATATGGAGCATGACTTTTTCCTTACAATTAATTGACTCCAGAAACATTATTTTTGTAACCATGCTTTAATCCCGTTTTTTATGACCCTGAAGTGAATTGGACACGCAACCTTCTGATCTGGAGTCAGACGCGCTACCATGGCGCCACAGAGTCCCTAACTAATCAACTGCGCAAGACAGGGATGATGAGTAGTTACGTTATTACTATATGTGTACCCTTCCCGAATCGAAAGGGCACGTTGTGGATGTTAGGCGCACGTGATAACACCTACAATAAGGAAGCACTCTTAACTTCACTGCAAAACTTACGTTTCAGTTGAGTTTGGTTTGTTCTCTGCAGTAAATAGCATAAAACACGTGCTATTACGAGGGTCTTTGTAGGAGATAAAACAAGCGGAAATTGCACTTACAACATTAGCTACACTTCAACAATGGGCTCAGCCGGGATTTGAAGCCGGGACCTCTCGCACCCAAAGCGAGAATCATGCCACTAGACCATTGAGCCTCCATGTCACGTGCAACCTGTCACAATGTTATAAGACCTATTAAGTATGGATTTGGTCAGAGAGGGACTGTCTTCGTCGTCTCTAAGGATATAATAAAATGCTTCACTACGCAACAGTGAAGTCACAATCTGGAGCATGACTTTTTCCTTACAATTAATTGACTCAAAAAACATTATTTTTGTAAACAAGGTTTAATACCGTTTTTTATGACCCTGACGTGAATTGAACACGCAACCTTCGGATCTGGAGTCAGACGCGCTACCATTGCGCCACAGAGTCCATAACTAATCAACTGCGTATGACGGGGACGATGAGTAGTTCCGTTATTACTATATGTGTACCCTTCCCGAATCGAAAGGGCACGTTGTGGATATTAGGCGCACGTGATAACACCTACAATAAGGAAGCACTCTTAACTTCACTGCAAAACTTACGTTTCAGTTGAGTTTGGTTTGTTCTCTGCAGTAAATAGCATAAAACACGTGCTATTACGAGTGTCTTTGTAGGAGATAAAACAAGCGGAAATTGCACTTACAACATTAGGTACACTTCAACAATGAGCTCAGCCGGGATTTGAAGCCGGGACCTCTCGCACCCAAAGCGAGAATCATGCCACTAGACCATTGAGCCTCCATGTCACGTGCAACATGTCGCAATGTTGGAAGACCTATTAAGTATGGATTTGGTCAGATAGGGACTGTCTTCGTCGTCTCTAAGGTTAAAATAAAATGCTTCACTACGCAATAGTGAAGTCACAATCTGGAGCATGACTTTTTCCTTACAATTAATTGACTCAAAAAACATTATTTTTGTAAACAAGGTTTACTACCGTTTTTTATGACCCTGACGTGAATTGAACACGCAACCTTCGGATCTGGAGTCAGACGCGCTACCATTGCGCCACAGAGTCCCTAACTAATCAACTGCGTAAGACGGGGACGATGAGTAGTTACGTTATTAATATATGTGTAGCCGTCCCGAATCGAAAGGGCACGTTATATATGTTAGGCGCACGTGATAACACCTACAATAAGAAAGCACTCTTAATTTCAAGGCAACACTTTACTAACCGATTCAGTTGATTTTGGTTTGTTCTTTGCATTAAATAGCATAAAACACGTGCTATTACGAGTGTCTTTGTAGGAGATAAAACAAGCGGAATTTGCACTTACAACATTAGTTACACTTAAACAATGGGCTCAACCGGGATTTGAACCCGGGACCTCTCGCACCCAAAGCAAGAATCATGCCACTAGACCATTAAGCCTTCATGACACGTGCAACATGACACAATGTTGGAAGACCTATTAAGAATGGATTTGGTGAGATATGGACTGTCTTTGTCTTCGTCGTCTCTAAAGATATAATAAAATGCTTCACTACGCAATAGTGAAGTCACAATATGGAGCATGACTTTTTCCTTACAATTAATTGACTCAAAAAACATTATTTTTGTAAACAACGTTTAATACCGTTTTTTATGACCCTGACGTGAATTGCACACGCAACCTTCGGATCTGGAGTCAGACGCGCTACCATTGCGCCACAGATTCCCTAACTAATCAACTGCGTAAGACGGGGACGATGAGTAATTACGTTATTACTATATGTGTACCCGTCCCGAATGGAAAGGGCACGTTCTGTATGTTAGGCGCACGTGATAACACCTGCAATAAGAAAGCACTCTTAACTTCAAGGCAACACTTTACTAACGGATTCAGTTGATTTTGGTTTGTTCTGTGCAGTAAATAGCATAAAACACGTGCTATTACGAGGGTCTTTGTAGGAGATAAAACTAGCGGAAATTGCACTTACAACATGAGCTACACTTCAACAATGAGCTCAGCCGGTATTTGAAGCCGGGACCTCTCTCACCCAAAGCGAGAATCATGCCACTAGACCATTGAGACTCCCTGTCACGTGCAACATGTCGCAATGTTGGAAGACCTATTAAGTATGGATTTGGTCAGATAGGGACTGTCTTCGTCGTCTCTAAGGATATAATAAAATGCTTCACTACGCAATAGTGAAGTCACAATCTGGAGCATGACTTTTTCCTTACAATTAATTGACTCAAAAAACATTATTTTTGTAAACAAGGTTTAATACGGTTTTTTATGACCCTGACGTGAATTGAACACGCAACCTTCGGATCTGGAGTCTGACGCGCTAGCATTGCGCCACAGAGTCCCTAACTAATCAACTGCGTAAGACGGGGACGATGAGTAGTTACGTTATTACTATATGTATACCCGTCCCGAATCGAAAGGGCACGTTCTGTATGTTAGGCGCACGTGATAACACCTACAATAAGAAAGCACTCTTAACTTCAAGGCAACACTTTACTAACCGAATCATTTGATTTTGGTTTGTTCTTTGCATTAAATAGCATAAAACACGTGCTATTACGAGTGTCTTTGTAGGAGATAAAACAAGCGGAAATTGCACTTACAACATTAGTTACACTTAAACATTGGGCTCAACCGGGATTTGAACCCGGGACCTCTTGCACCCAAAGCAAGAATCATGCCACTAGACCATTGAGCCTTGATGACACGTGCAACATGACACAATGTTGGAAGACCTATTAAGAATGTATTTGGTGAGATAGGGACTGTCTTTGTCTTCGTCGTCTCTAAAGATATAATAAAATGCTTCACTACGCAATAGTGAAGTCACAATATGGAGCATGACTTTTTCCTTACAATTATTTGACTCAAAAATCATTATTTTTGTAACTATGATTTAATACCGTTTTTAATGACACTAACGTGAATTGAACACGCAACCTTCTGATCTGGAGTCAGACGCGCTACCATTGCGCCACAGAGTCCCTAACTAATCAACTACGTAAGACGGGGACGATGAGTAGTTACGTTATTACTATATGTATACCCGTCCCGAATCGAAAGGGCACGTTCTGTATGTTAGGCGCACGTGATAACACCTACAATAAGAAAGCACTCTTAACTTCAAGGCAACGCTTTACTAACCGATTCATTTGATTGTGGTTTGTTCTGTGCAGTAAAATAGCATAAAGCAAGTGCTATTACGAGTGACTTTGTAGGAGATAAAACGAGCGGAAATTGCACTTACAGCATTAGTTACACTTAAACAATGGGCTCAACCGGGATTTGAACCGGGACCTCTCGCACCCAAAGCGAGAATCATGCCACTAGACCATTGAGCCTCCATGTCACGTGCAACATGTCACAATGTTGGAAGACCTATTAAGTATGGATTTGGTCAGATAGGGACTGTCTTCGTCGTCTCTAAGGATATAATAAAATGCTTCACTACGCAATAGTGAAGTCACAATCTGGAGCATGACTTTTTCCTTACAATTAATTGACTCAAAAAACATTATTTTTGTAAACCAAGGTTTAATACCATTTTTTATGACCCTGACGTGAATTGAACACGCACCCTTAGGGTCTGAAGTCAGACGCGCTACCATTGCACCACAGAGTCCGGAACTAATCAACTGCGTAAGATGGGGAGGATGAGTAGTTACGTTATTACTATATGTGTACTCGTCCAGTATCGAAAGGGCACGTTGTGGATGTTAGGCGCACTTGATAACACCTACAATAAGGAAGCACTCTTAACTTCAAGGCACAACCTTTCTAAGCGTTTCAGTTGATTTTGGTTTGTTCACTGCAATAAATAGCATAAAACACGTGCTATTACCAGTGTCTTTGTAGGAGATAAAACAAGCGGAAATTGCACTTACAACATTAGCTACACTTCAACAATGGGCTCAGCCGGGATTTAAAGCCGGGACCTCTCGCAACCAAATCGAGAATCATGCCACTAGACCATTGAGCCTCCATGTCACGTGCAACATGTCACAATGTTGGAAGACCTATTAAGTATGGATTTGGTCAGATAGGGACTGTCTTCGTTGTCTCTAAGGATATAATAAAATGCTTCACTACCCCAATAGTGAAGTCACAATCTGGAGCATGACTTTTTCCTTACAATTAATTGACTCAAAAAACATTATTATTGTAACCATGCTTTAATAACCGTTTTTTATGACCCTGACGTGAATTGAACAAGCAACCTTCTGATCTGGAGTCAGACGCGCTACCATTGCGCCACAGAGTCCCTCACTAATCAACTGTGTAAGACGGGGACGATGAGTAGTTACGTTATTACTATATGTGTACCCGTCCCGAATCGAAAGGGCACGTTGTGGATGTTAGGCGCACGTGATAACACCTACATAAGGAAGCACTCTTAACTTCACTGCAAAACTTACGTTTCAGTGAGTTTGGTTTGTTCTCTGCAGTAAATAGCATAAAACACGTGCTATTACGAGTGTCTTTGTGGAGATAAATCAAGCGGAAATTGCACTTAAAACATTAGCTACACTTCAACTATGGGCTCACCGGGATTTGAAGCCGGGAACCTCTCGCACTCAAAGCGAGAATCATGTTACTAGACAATTGAGCTTCTATGTCAGGTGCAACATGTCACAATGTTGAAAGACTTATTAAGAATGGATTTGGTCAGATAGGGACTGTCTTTGTCGTCTCTAAGGATATAATAAATGCTTCACTACCCAATAGTGAAGTCACAATCTGGAGCATGACTTTCTCCTTACAATTAATTGACTCAAAAACATTATTTTTGTAACCACGCTTTTAATACCGTTTTTTATGACCCTGACGTGAAATTGAAACACGCAACCTTCTGATCTGGAGTCAGACGCCCTACCATTGCGCCACAGAGTCCCTAACTAATAAACTGGCGTAAGACAGGACGATGAGTAGTTACATTATTACTATATGTGTACCCGTCCCGAATCGAAAGGGCACGTTCTGTTTGTTAGGCGCACGTGATAACACCTACAATAAGAAAGCACTCTTAACTTCAAGGCAACACTTTACTAACGGATTCAGTTGATTTTGGTTTGTTCTCTGCAGTAAATAGCATAAAACACATGCTATTACGAGTGTCTTTGTAGGAGATGAAAACAAGCGGAAATTGTACTTACAAACATTAGTTACATTGCAACAATGGGCTCAACCGGGATTTGACCCGGGATCTCTCGCATCCAAGCGAGAAGCATGCCACTGGACCATTGTGCCTCTATGTCACGTGCAACATGTCACAATGGTGAATGACCTATTAAGAATGAAATGTGGTCAGATAGGGACTGTCTTCGTCGTCTCTAAGGATAAAATAAAATGCTTCACTACGCAATAGTGAAGTCACAATATGGAGCATGACTTTTTCCTTACAATTAATTGACTCCAGAAACATTATTTTTGTAACCATGCTTAATCCCGTTTTTATGACCCTGAGTGAATTGACACGCAACCTTCTGATCTGGAGTCAGACGCGCTCCCATTGCGCCACAGAGTCCCTACTAATCAACTGCGTAAGACAGGGACGATGAGTAGTTACGTTATTACTATATGTGTACCCTTCCCGAATCGAAAGGGCACGTTGTGGATGTTAGGCGCACGTGATAACCTACAATAAGGAAGCACTCTTAACTTCATGCAAAACTTACGTTTCAGTTGATTTTGGTTTGTTCTCTGCAGTAAATAGCATAAAACACGTGCTATTACGAGGTCTTTGTAGGAGATAAACAAGCGGAAATTGCACTTACAACATTAGCTACACTTCAACAATGGGCTCAGCCGGGATTTGAAGCCGGGACCTCTCGCACCCAAAGCGAGAATCATGCCACTAGACCATTGAGCCTCATGTAACGTGCAACCTGTCACAATGTTATAAGACCTATTAAGTATGGATTTGGTCAGATAGGGACTGTCTTCGTCGTCTCTAAGATATAATAAAATGCTTCACTACGCAATAGTGAAGTCAATCTGGAGCATGACTTTTTCCTTACAATTAATTGACTAAAAACATTATTTTTGTAAACAAGGTTTAATACCGTTTTTATGACCTGACGTGAATTGAACACGCAACCTTCGGATCTGGAGTCAGACGCGCTACCATTGCGCCACAGAGTCATAACTATCAACTGCGTAATGACGGGGACGATGAGTAGTTACGTTATTATATATGTGTACCTTCCGAATCGAAAGGGCACGTTGTGGATGTTAGGCGCACGTGATAAACCTACAATAAGGAAGCACTCTTAACTTCACTGCAAACTTACGTTTCAGTTGAGTTTGGTTTGTTCTCTGCAGTAAATAGCATAAAACACGTGCTATTACGAGTGTCTTTGTAGGAGATAAAACAAGCGGAAATTGCACTTACAACATTAGTACACTTCAACAATGGCTCAGCGGGATTTGAACCGGACCTCTCGCACCAAAGCGAGAATCATGCCACTAGACCATTGAGCCTCCATGTCACGTGCAACATGTCGCAATTTGGAAGACTATTAAGAATGGATTTGTCAGATAGGGACTGTCTTGTCGTCTCTAAGGATAAATAAAATGCTTCACTACGCAATAGTGAAGTCACATCTGGAGCATGATTTTTCCTTACAATTAATTGACTCAAAAAACATTATTTTGTAACAGGTTTAATACCGTTTTTTATGACCCTGACGTGAATTGACACGCAACCTTCGGATCTGGAGTCAGACGCGCTACCATTGCGCCACAGAGTCCTAACTAATCAACTGCGTAAGACGGGACGATGAGTAGTTACGTTATTACTATATGTGTACCCGTCCCGAATCGAAAGGGCACGTGTTTATGTTAGGCGCACGTGATAACACCTACAATAAGGAAGCACTCTTAACTTCAAGGCAAACACTTTACTAACGTTTCAGTTGATTTTGGTTTGTTCTTTGCAGTAAATAGCATAAAACACGTGCTATTACGAGTGTCTTTGTAGGAGATAAAACAAGCGGAAATTGCACTTACAACATTAGTTACACTTAACAATGGGCTCAACCGGGATTTGAAGACGGGACCTCTCGCACCCAAGCAGAATGCATGCACTAGACATTGACTCATGAACGTGCACATGACACAATGTTGGAAGACTATTAAGAATGGATTTGGTCAGATAGGATGTCTTTGTCTTCGTCGTCTCTAAGGATATAATAAAATGCTTCACTACGCAATAGTGAAGTCAACAATCTGGAGCATGACTTTTTCCTTACAATTAATTGACTCAAAAAACATTATTTTGTAAACAAGGTTAATACCGTTTTTATGACCCTGACGTGAATTGCACACGCAACTTCGGATCTGGAGTCAGACGCGCTACCATTGCGCCACAGATTCCCTAACTAATCAACTG